>JAQMCM010000088.1:0-151317 GCA_028022735.1 Gypaetus barbatus
ATGCATTTTCCGAAAGTGCAAACGTCCGGCCTCTTCTCCCACAAGGAAGGTGCCAGCCCTGAAAGCTGCTGCTGGTCTTCACCTACCCACTGCAGCCTATTCACAGGCACAACAGCACTGGGGATCTGTGCTTCCCCAGAGATGGAGCATCGCAACGTTCTCATTCTCGGCAGATGCATTTTCCGAAAGTGCAAACGTCCGGCCTCTTCTCCCACAAGGAAGGTGCCAGCCCTGAAAGCTGCTGCTGCTGCTCTTCACCTACCCACTGCAGCCTATTCACAGGCACAACAGCACTGGGGATCTGTGCTTCCCCAGAGATGGAGCATCTCAACGTTCTCATTCTCGGCAGATGCATTTTCCGAAAGTGCAAACGTCCGGCCTCTTCTCCCACAAGGAAGGGGCCAGCCCTGAAAGCTGCTGCTGTCTTCACCTACCCACTGCAGCCTATTCACAGGCACAACAGCACTGGGGATCTGTGCTTCCCCAGAGATGGAGCATCGCAACGTTCTCATTCTCGGCAGATGCATTTTCCGAAAGTGCAAACGTCCGGCCTCTTCTCCCACAAGGAAGGTGCCAGCCCTGAAAGCTGCTGCTGGTCTTCACCTACCCACTGCAGCCTATTCACAGGCACAACAGCACTGGGGATCTGTGCTTCCCCAGAGATGGAGCATCGCAACGTTCTCATTCTCGGCAGATGCATTTTCCGAAAGTGCAAACGTCCGGCCTCTTCTCCCACAAGGAAGGTGCCAGCCCTGAAAGCTGCTGCTGGTCTTCACCTACCTCACTGCAGCCTATTCACAGGCACAACAGCACTGGGGATCTGTGCTTCCCCAGAGATGGAGCATCTCAACGTTCTCATTCTCGGCAGATGCATTTTCCGAAAGTGCAAACGTCCGGCCTCTTCTCCCACAAGGAAGGTGCCAGCCCTGAAAGCTGCTGCTGGTCTTCACCTACCCACTGCAGCCTATTCACAGGCACAACAGCACTGGGGATCTGTGCTTCCCCAGAGATGGAGCATCTCAACGTTCTCATTCTCGGCAGATGCATTTTCCGAAAGTGCAAACGTCCGGCCTCTTCTCCCACAAGGAAGGGCCAGCCCTGAAAGCTGCTGCTGGTCTTCACCTACCCACTGCAGCCTATTCACAGGCACAACAGCACTGGGGATCTGTGCTTCCCCAGAGATGGAGCATCTCAACGTTCTCATTCTCGGCAGATGCATTTTCCGAAAGTGCAAACGTCCGGCCTCTTCTCCCACAAGGAAGGTGCCAGCCCTGAAAGCTGCTGCTGGTCTTCACCTACCCACTGCAGCCTATTCACAGGCACAACAGCACTGGGGATCTGTGCTTCCCCAGAGATGGAGCATCGCAACGTTCTCATTCTCGGCAGATGCATTTTCCGAAAGTGCAAACGTCCGGCCTCTTCTCCCACAAGGAAGGTGCCAGCCCTGAAAGCTGCTGCTGCTCTTCACCTACCCACTGCAGCCTATTCACAGGCACAACAGCACTGGGGATCTGTGCTTCCCCAGAGATGGAGCATCGCAACGTTCTCATTCTCGGCAGATGCATTTTTCCGAAAGTGCAAACGTCCGGCCTCTTCTCCCACAAGGAAGGGGCCAGCCCTGAAAGCTGCTGCTGGTCTTCACCTACCCACTGCAGCCTATTCACAGGCACAACTGCACTGGGGATCTGTGCTTCCCCAGAGATGGAGCATCGCAACGTTCTCATTCTCGGCAGATGCATTTTTCCGAAAGTGCAAACGTCCGGCCTCTTCTCCCACAAGGAAGGTGCCAGCCCTGAAAGCTGCTGCTGGTCTTCACCTACCCACTGCAGCCTATTCACAGGCACAACAGCACTGGGGATCTGTGCTTCCCCAGAGATGGAGCATCGCAACGTTCTCATTCTCGGCAGATGCATTTTTCCCAAAGTGCAAACGTCCGGCCTCTTCTCCCACAAGGAAGGTGCCAGCCCTGAAAGCTGCTGCTGGTCTTCACCTACCCACTGCAGCCTATTCACAGGCACAACAGCACTGGGGATCTGTGCTTCCCAGAGATGGAGCATCGCAACGTTCTCATTCTCGGCAGATGCATTTTCCGAAAGTGCAAACGTCCGGCCTCTTCTCCCACAAGGAAGGTGCCAGCCCTGAAAGCTGCTGCTGGTCTTCACCTACCCACTGCAGCCTATTCACAGGCACAACAGCACTGGGGATCTGTGCTTCCCCAGAGATGGAGCATCGCAACGTTCTCATTCTCGGCAGATGCATTTTCCGAAAGTGCAAACGTCCGGCCTCTTCTCCCACAAGGAAGGTGCCAGCCCTGAAAGCTGCTGCTGGTCTTCACCTACCCACTGCAGCCTATTCACAGGCACAACAGCACTGGGGGATCTGTGCTTCCCCAGAGATGGAGCATCGCAACGTTCTCATTCTCGGCAGATGCATTTTCCGAAAGTGCAAACGTCCGGCCTCTTCTCCCACAAGGAAGGGGCCAGCCCTGAAAGCTGCTGCTGGTCTTCACCTACCCACTGCAGCCTATTCACAGGCACAACAGCACTGGGGATCTGTGCTTCCCCAGAGATGGAGCATCGCAACGTTCTCATTCTCGGCAGATGCATTTTCCGAAAGTGCAAACGTCTGGCCTCTTCTCCCACAAGGAAGGGGCCAGCCCTGAAAGCTGCTGCTGGTCTTCACCTACCCACTGCAGCCTATTCACAGGCACAACAGCACTGGGGATCTGTGCTTCCCCAGAGATGGAGCATCGCAATGATCTCATTCTCGGCAGATGCATTTTCCGAAAGTGCAAACGTCCGGCCTCTTCTCCCACAAGGAAGGGGCCAGCCCTGAAAGCTGCTGCTGGTCTTCACCTACCCACTGCAGCCTATTCACAGGCACAACAGCACTGGGGATCTGTGCTTCCCCAGAGATGGAGCATCGCAACGTTCTCATTCTCGGCAGATGCATTTTCCGAAAGTGCAAACGTCCGGCCTCTTCTCCCACAAGGAAGGTGCCAGCCCTGAAAGCTGCTGCTGCTCTTCACCTACCCACTGCAGCCTATTCACAGGCACAACAGCACTGGGGATCTGTGCTTCCCCAGAGATGGAGCATCTCAACGTTCTCATTCTCGGCAGATGCATTTTCCGAAAGTGCAAACGTCCGGCCTCTTCTCCCACAAGGAAGGTGCCAGCCCTGAAAGCTGCTGCTGGTCTTTCACCTACCCACTGCAGCCTATTCACAGGCACAACAGCACTGGGGATCTGTGCTTCCCCAGAGATGGAGCATCGCAACGTTCTCATTCTCGGCAGATGCATTTTCCGAAAGTGCAAACGTCCGGCCTCTTCTCCCACAAGGAAGGTGCCAGCCCTGAAAGCTGCTGCTGGTCTTCACCTACCCACTGCAGCCTATTCACAGGCACAACTGCACTGGGGATCTGTGCTTCCCCAGAGATGGAGCATCGCAACGTTCTCATTCTCGGCAGATGCATTTTCCGAAAGTGCAAACGTCCGGCCTCTTCTCCCACAAGGAAGGTGCCAGCCCTGAAAGCTGCTGCTGCTCTTCACCTACCCACTGCAGCCTATTCACAGGCACAACAGCACTGGGGATCTGTGCTTCCCCAGAGATGGAGCATCGCAACGTTCTCATTCTCGGCAGATGCATTTTCCGAAAGTGCAAACGTCCGGCCTCTTCTCCCACAAGGAAGGGGCCAGCCCTGAAAGCTGCTGCTGGTCTTCACCTACCCACTGCAGCCTATTCACAGGCACAACAGCACTGGGGATCTGTGCTTCCCCAGAGATGGAGCATCGCAACGTTCTCATTCTCGGCAGATGCATTTTCCGAAAGTGCAAACGTCCGGCCTCTTCTCCCACAAGGAAGGGGCCAGCCCTGAAAGCTGCTGCTGGTCTTCACCTACCCACTGCAGCCTATTCACAGGCACAACAGCACTGGGGATCTGTGCTTCCCCAGAGATGGAGCATCTCAACGTTCTCATTCTCGGCAGATGCATTTTCCGAAAGTGCAAACGTCCGGCCTCTTCTCCCACAAGGAAGGTGCCAGCCCTGAAAGCTGCTGCTGGTCTTCACCTACCCACTGCAGCCTATTCACAGGCACAACAGCACTGGGGATCTGTGCTTCCCCAGAGATGGAGCATCTCAACGTTCTCATTCTCGGCAGATGCATTTTCCGAAAGTGCAAACGTCCGGCCTCTTCTCCCACAAGGAAGGTGCCAGCCCTGAAAGCTGCTGCTGGTCTTCACCTACCCACTGCAGCCTATTCACAGGCACAACAGCACTGGGGATCTGTGCTTCCCCAGAGATGGAGCATCGCAACGTTCTCATTCTCGGCAGATGCATTTTCCGAAAGTGCAAACGTCCGGCCTCTTCTCCCACAAGGAAGGGGCCAGCCCTGAAAGCTGCTGCTGGTCTTCACCTACCCACTGCAGCCTATTCACAGGCACAACAGCACTGGGGATCTGTGCTTCCCCAGAGATGGAGCATCGCAAACGTTCTCATTCTCGGCAGATGCATTTTCCGAAAGTGCAAACGTCCGGCCTCTTCTCCCACAAGGAAGGGGCCAGCCCTGAAAGCTGCTGCTGGTCTTCACCTACCTACTGCAGCCTATTCACAGGCACAACAGCACTGGGATCTGTGCTTCCCCAGAGATGGAGCATCTCAACGTTCTCATTCTCGGCAGATGCATTTTCCGAAAGTGCAAACGTCCGGCCTCTTCTCCCACAAGGAAGGGGCCAGCCCTGAAAGCTGCTGCTGGTCTTCACCTACCCACTGCAGCCTATTCACAGGCACAACAGCACTGGGGATCTGTGCTTCCCCAGAGATGGAGCATCGCAACGTTCTCATTCTCGGCAGATGCATTTTCCGAAAGTGCAAACGTCCGGCCTCTTCTCCCACAAGGAAGGGGCCAGCCCTGAAAGCTGCTGCTGGTCTTCACCTACCCACTGCAGCCTATTCACAGGCACAACAGCACTGGGGAATCTGTGCTTCCCCAGAGATGGAGCATCTCAACGTTCTCATTCTCGGCAGATGCATTTTCCGAAAGTGCAAACGTCCGGCCTCTTCTCCCACAAGGAAGGGGCCAGCCCTGAAAGCTGCTGCTGGTCTTCACCTACCCACTGCAGCCTATTCACAGGCACAACAGCACTGGGGATCTGTGCTTCCCCAGAGATGGAGCATCGCAACGTTCTCATTCTCGGCAGATGCATTTTCCGAAAGTGCAAACGTCCGGCCTCTTCTCCCACAAGGAAGGTGCCAGCCCTGAAAGCTGCTGCTGCTCTTCACCTACCCACTGCAGCCTATTCACAGGCACAACAGCACTGGGGATCTGTGCTTCCCCAGAGATGGAGCATCGCAACGTTCTCATTCTCGGCAGATGCATTTTCCGAAAGTGCAAACGTCCGGCCTCTTCTCCCACAAGGAAGGGGCCAGCCCTGAAAGCTGCTGCTGGTCTTCACCTACCCACTGCAGCCTATTCACAGGCACAACAGCACTGGGGATCTGTGCTTCCCCAGAGATGGAGCATCGCAACGTTCTCATTCTCGGCAGATGCATTTTCCGAAAGTGCAAACGTCCGGCCTCTTCTCCCACAAGGAAGGTGCCAGCCCTGAAAGCTGCTGCTGGTCTTCACCTACCCACTGCAGCCTATTCACAGGCACAACAGCACTGGGGATCTGTGCTTCCCCAGAGATGGAGCATCGCAACGTTCTCATTCTCGGCAGATGCATTTTCCGAAAGTGCAAACGTCCGGCCTCTTCTCCCACAAGGAAGGTGCCAGCCCTGAAAGCTGCTGCTGGTCTTCACCTACCCACTGCAGCCTATTCACAGGCACAACAGCACTGGGGATCTGTGCTTCCCAGAGATGGAGCATCGCAACGTTCTCATTCTCGGCAGATGCATTTTTCCCAAAGTGCAAACGTCCGGCCTCTTCTCCCACAAGGAAGGTGCCAGCCCTGAAAGCTGCTGCTGGTCTTCACCTACCCACTGCAGCCTATTCACAGGCACAACAGCACTGGGGATCTGTGCTTCCCCAGAGATGGAGCATCGCAACGTTCTCATTCTCGGCAGATGCATTTTCCGAAAGTGCAAACGTCCGGCCTCTTCTCCCACAAGGAAGGTGCCAGCCCTGAAAGCTGCTGCTGGTCTTCACCTACCTACTGCAGCCTATTCACAGGCACAACAGCACTGGGGATCTGTGCTTCCCCAGAGATGGAGCATCGCAACGTTCTCATTCTCGGCAGATGCATTTTCCGAAAGTGCAAACGTCCGGCCTCTTCTCCCACAAGGAAGGGGCCAGCCCTGAAAGCTGCTGCTGGTCTTCACCTACCCACTGCAGCCTATTCACAGGCACAACAGCACTGGGGATCTGTGCTTCCCCAGAGATGGAGCATCGCAACGTTCTCATTCTCGGCAGATGCATTTTCCGAAAGTGCAAACGTCCGGCCTCTTCTCCCACAAGGAAGGGGCCAGCCCTGAAAGCTGCTGCTGGTCTTCACCTACCCACTGCAGCCTATTCACAGGCACAACAGCACTGGGGATCTGTGCTTCCCCAGAGATGGAGCATCGCAACGTTCTCATTCTCGGCAGATGCATTTTCCGAAAGTGCAAACGTCTGGCCTCTTCTCCCACAAGGAAGGGGCCAGCCCTGAAAGCTGCTGCTGGTCTTCACCTACCCACTGCAGCCTATTCACAGGCACAACAGCACTGGGGATCTGTGCTTCCCCAGAGATGGAGCATCGCAATGATCTCATTCTCGGCAGATGCATTTTCCGAAAGTGCAAACGTCCGGCCTCTTCTCCCACAAGGAAGGGGCCAGCCCTGAAAGCTGCTGCTGGTCTTCACCTACCCACTGCAGCCTATTCACAGGCACAACAGCACTGGGGATCTGTGCTTCCCCAGAGATGGAGCATCGCAACGTTCTCATTCTCGGCAGATGCATTTTCCGAAAGTGCAAACGTCCGGCCTCTTCTCCCACAAGGAAGGTGCCAGCCCTGAAAGCTGCTGCTGGTCTTCACCTACC
Source organism: Gypaetus barbatus (assembly GCA_028022735.1). Lineage (NCBI taxonomy): Eukaryota > Metazoa > Chordata > Aves > Accipitriformes > Accipitridae > Gypaetus > Gypaetus barbatus. The sequence goes on from JAQMCM010000088.1 coordinate 7,015, forward strand.
CACTGCAGCCTATTCACAGGCACAACAGCACTGGGGATCTGTGCTTCCCCAGAGATGGAGCATCTCAACGTTCTCATTCTCGGCAGATGCATTTTCCGAAAGTGCAAACGTCCGGCCTCTTCTCCCACAAGGAAGGTGCCAGCCCTGAAAGCTGCTGCTGGTCTTCACCTACCCACTGCAGCCTATTCACAGGCACAACAGCACTGGGGATCTGTGCTTCCCCAGAGATGGAGGCATCGCAACGTTCTCATTCTCGGCAGATGCATTTTCCGAAAGTGCAAACGTCCGGCCTCTTCTCCCACAAGGAAGGTGCCAGCCCTGAAAGCTGCTGCTGGTCTTCACCTACCCACTGCAGCCTATTCACAGGCACAACTGCACCTGGGATCTGTGCTTCCCCAGAGATGGAGCATCGCAACGTTCTCATTCTCGGCAGATGCATTTTCCGAAAGTGCAAACGTCCGGCCTCTTCTCCCACAAGGAAGGTGCCAGCCCTGAAAGCTGCTGCTGCTCTTCACCTACCCACTGCAGCCTATTCACAGGCACAACAGCACTGGGGATCTGTGCTTCCCCAGAGATGGAGCATCGCAACGTTCTCATTCTCGGCAGATGCATTTTCCGAAAGTGCAAACGTCCGGCCTCTTCTCCCACAAGGAAGGGGCCAGCCCTGAAAGCTGCTGCTGGTCTTCACCTACCCACTGCAGCCTATTCACAGGCACAACAGCACTGGGGATCTGTGCTTCCCCAGAGATGGAGCATCGCAACGTTCTCATTCTCGGCAGATGCATTTTCCGAAAGTGCAAACGTCCGGCCTCTTCTCCCACAAGGAAGGGGCCAGCCCTGAAAGCTGCTGCTGGTCTTCACCTACCCACTGCAGCCTATTCACAGGCACAACAGCACTGGGGATCTGTGCTTCCCCAGAGATGGAGCATCTCAACGTTCTCATTCTCGGCAGATGCATTTTCCGAAAGTGCAAACGTCCGGCCTCTTCTCCCACAAGGAAGGTGCCAGCCCCTGAAAGCTGCTGCTGGTCTTCACCTACCCACTGCAGCCTATTCACAGGCACAACAGCACTGGGGATCTGTGCTTCCCCAGAGATGGAGCATCGCAACGTTCTCATTCTCGGCAGATGCATTTTTCCGAAAGTGCAAACGTCCGGCCTCTTCTCCCACAAGGAAGGTGCCAGCCCTGAAAGCTGCTGCTGGTCTTCACCTACCCACTGCAGCCTATTCACAGGCACAACAGCACTGGGGATCTGTGCTTCCCCAGAGATGGAGCATCTCAACGTTCTCATTCTCGGCAGATGCATTTTCCGAAAGTGCAAACGTCCGGCCTCTTCTCCCACAAGGAAGGTGCCAGCCCTGAAAGCTGCTGCTGGTCTTCACCTACCCACTGCAGCCTATTCACAGGCACAACAGCACTGGGGATCTGAGCTTTCCCACAGACGGAACATCTCTTCATGCCCGTTCTCGATAGAGCCGTTTTCCGAAACGACAAACGTCCGGCTCCTTCTCCACAAGGAAGGGGCCAGCCCTGAAAGCTGCTGCTGGTCTTCACCTACCCACTGCAGCCTATTCACAGGCACAACAGCACTGGGGATCTGAGATTTCCCACAGACGGAACATCTCATCGTGCCCGTTCTCGGCAGAGCCTTTTTCCGAAACGTGAAACGTCCGGCTCCTTCTCCCACAAGGAAGGGGCCAGCCCTGAAAGCTGCTGCTGGTCTTCACCTACCCACTGCAGCCTATTCACAGGCACAACAGCACTGGGGATCTGTGCTTCCCCAGAGATGGAGCATCGCAAACGTTCTCATTCTCGGCAGATGCATTTTCCGAAAGTGCAAACGTCCGGCCTCTTCTCCCACAAGGAAGGTGCCAGCCCTGAAAGCTGCTGCTGGTCTTCACCTACCCCCTGCAGCCTATTCACAGGCACAACAGCACTGGGGATCTGTGCTTCCCCAGAGATGGAGCATCTCAACATTCTCAATCTCGGCAGATGCATTTTTCCGAAAGTGCAAACGTCCGGCCTCTTCTCCCACAAGGAAGGGGCCAGCCCTGAAAGCTGCTGCTGGTCTTCACCTACCCACTGCAGCCTATTCACAGCACAACAGCACTGGGGATCTGTGCTTCCCCAGAGATGGAGCATCGCAACGTTCTCATTCTCGGCAGATGCATTTTTCCGAAAGTGCAAACGTCCGGCCTCTTCTCCCACAAGGAAGGTGCCAGCCCTGAAAGCTGCTGCTGGTCTTCACCTACCCACTGCAGCCTATTCACAGGCACAACAGCACTGGGGATCTGTGCTTCCCCAGAGATGGAGCATCGCAACGTTCTCATTCTCGGCAGATGCATTTTTCCCAAAGTGCAAACGTCCGGCCTCTTCTCCCACAAGGAAGGTGCCAGCCCTGAAAGCTGCTGCTGGTCTTCACCTACCCACTGCAGCCTATTCACAGGCACAACAGCACTGGGGATCTGTGCTTCCCCAGAGATGGAGCATCGCAACGTTCTCATTCTCGGCAGATGCATTTTCCGAAAGTGCAAACGTCCGGCCTCTTCTCCCACAAGGAAGGTGCCAGCCCTGAAAGCTGCTGCTGGTCTTCACCTACCTACTGCAGCCTATTCACAGGCACAACAGCACTGGGGATCTGTGCTTCCCCAGAGATGGAGCATCGCAACGTTCTCATTCTCGGCAGATGCATTTTCCGAAAGTGCAAACGTCCGGCCTCTTCTCCCACAAGGAAGGTGCCAGCCCTGAAAGCTGCTGCTGGTCTTCACCTACCCACTGCAGCCTATTCACAGGCACAACAGCACTGGGGATCTGTGCTTCCCCAGAGATGGAGCATCGCAACGTTCTCATTCTCGGCAGATGCATTTTCCGAAAGTGGCAAACGTCCGGCCTCTTCTCCCACAAGGAAGGGGCCAGCCCTGAAAGCTGCTGCTGGTCTTCACCTACCCACTGCAGCCTATTCACAGGCACAACAGCACTGGGGATCTGTGCTTCCCCAGAGATGGAGCATCGCAACGTTCTCATTCTCGGCAGATGCATTTTCCGAAAGTGCAAACGTCTGGCCTCTTCTCCCACAAGGAAGGGGCCAGCCCTGAAAGCTGCTGCTGGTCTTCACCTACCCACTGCAGCCTATTCACAGGCACAACAGCACTGGGGATCTGTGCTTCCCCAGAGATGGAGCATCGCAATGATCTCATTCTCGGCAGATGCATTTTCCGAAAGTGCAAACGTCCGGCCTCTTCTCCCACAAGGAAGGGGCCAGCCCTGAAAGCTGCTGCTGGTCTTCACCTACCCACTGCAGCCTATTCACAGGCACAACAGCACTGGGGATCTGTGCTTCCCCAGAGATGGAGCATCGCAACGTTCTCATTCTCGGCAGATGCATTTTCCGAAAGTGCAAACGTCCGGCCTCTTCTCCCACAAGGAAGGTGCCAGCCCTGAAAGCTGCTGCTGGTCTTCACCTACCCACTGCAGCCTATTCACAGGCACAACAGCACTGGGGATCTGTGCTTCCCCAGAGATGGAGCATCTCAACGTTCTCATTCTCGGCAGATGCATTTTCCGAAAGTGCAAACGTCCGGCCTCTTCTCCCACAAGGAAGGTGCCAGCCCTGAAAGCTGCTGCTGGTCTTCACCTACCCACTGCAGCCTATTCACAGGCACAACAGCACTGGGGATCTGTGCTTCCCCAGAGATGGAGCATCGCAACGTTCTCATTCTCGGCAGATGCATTTTCCGAAAGTGCAAACGTCCGGCCTCTTCTCCCACAAGGAAGGTGCCAGCCCTGAAAGCTGCTGCTGGTCTTCACCTACCCACTGCAGCCTATTCACAGGCACAACTGCACTGGGGATCTGTGCTTCCCCAGAGATGGAGCATCGCAACGTTCTCATTCTCGGCAGATGCATTTTCCGAAAGTGCAAACGTCCGGCCTCTTCTCCCACAAGGAAGGTGCCAGCCCTGAAAGCTGCTGCTGCTCTTCACCTACCCACTGCAGCCTATTCACAGGCACAACAGCACTGGGGATCTGTGCTTCCCCAGAGATGGAGCATCGCAACGTTCTCATTCTCGGCAGATGCATTTTCCGAAAGTGCAAACGTCCGGCCTCTTCTCCCACAAGGAAGGGGCCAGCCCTGAAAGCTGCTGCTGGTCTTCACCTACCCACTGCAGCCTATTCACAGGCACAACAGCACTGGGGATCTGTGCTTCCCCAGAGATGGAGCATCGCAACGTTCTCATTCTCGGCAGATGCATTTTCCGAAAGTGCAAACGTCCGGCCTCTTCTCCCACAAGGAAGGGGCCAGCCCTGAAAGCTGCTGCTGGTCTTCACCTACCCACTGCAGCCTATTCACAGGCACAACAGCACTGGGGATCTGTGCTTCCCCAGAGATGGAGCATCTCAACGTTCTCATTCTCGGCAGATGCATTTTCCGAAAGTGCAAACGTCCGGCCTCTTCTCCCACAAGGAAGGTGCCAGCCCTGAAAGCTGCTGCTGGTCTTCACCTACCCACTGCAGCCTATTCACAGGCACAACAGCACTGGGGATCTGTGCTTCCCCAGAGATGGAGCATCGCAACGTTCTCATTCTCGGCAGATGCATTTTTCCGAAAGTGCAAACGTCCGGCCTCTTCTCCCACAAGGAAGGTGCCAGCCCTGAAAGCTGCTGCTGGTCTTCACCTACCCACTGCAGCCTATTCACAGGCACAACAGCACTGGGGGATCTGTGCTTCCCCAGAGATGGAGCATCTCAACGTTCTCATTCTCGGCAGATGCATTTTCCGAAAGTGCAAACGTCCGGCCTCTTCTCCCACAAGGAAGGTGCCAGCCCTGAAAGCTGCTGCTGGTCTTCACCTACCCACTGCAGCCTATTCACAGGCACAACAGCACTGGGGATCTGAGCTTTCCCACAGACGGAACATCTCTTCATGCCCGTTCTCGATAGAGCCGTTTTCCGAAACGACAAACGTCCGGCTCCTTCTCCCACAAGGAAGGGGCCAGCCCTGAAAGCTGTTGCTGCTCTTCACCTACCCACTGCAGCCTATTCACAGGCACAACAGCACTGGGGATCTGAGATTTCCCACAGACGGAACATCTCATCGTGCCCGTTCTCGGCAGAGCCTTTTTCCGAAACGTGAAACGTCCGGCTCCTTCTCCCACAAGGAAGGGGCCAGCCCTGAAAGCTGCTGCTGGTCTTCACCTACCCACTGCAGCCTATTCACAGGCACAACAGCACTGGGGATCTGTGCTTCCCCAGAGATGGAGCATCGCAACGTTCTCATTCTCGGCAGATGCATTTTCCGAAAGTGCAAACGTCCGGCCTCTTCTCCCACAAGGAAGGTGCCAGCCCTGAAAGCTGCTGCTGGTCTTCACCTACCCCCTGCAGCCTATTCACAGGCACAACAGCACTGGGGATCTGTGCTTCCCCAGAGATGGAGCATCTCAACATTCTCAATCTCGGCAGATGCATTTTTCCGAAAGTGCAAACGTCCGGCCTCTTCTCCCACAAGGAAGGGGCCAGCCCTGAAAGCTGCTGCTGGTCTTCACCTACCCACTGCAGCCTATTCACAGCACAACAGCACTGGGGATCTGTGCTTCCCCAGAGATGGAGCATCGCAACGTTCTCATTCTCGGCAGATGCATTTTCCGAAAGTGCAAACGTCCGGCCTCTTCTCCCACAAGGAAGGTGCCAGCCCTGAAAGCTGCTGCTGGTCTTCACCTACCCACTGCAGCCTATTCACAGGCACAACAGCACTGGGGATCTGTGCTTCCCCAGAGATGGAGCATCTCAACGTTCTCATTCTCGGCAGATGCATTTCCGAAAGTGCAAACGTCCGGCCTCTTCTCCCACAAGGAAGGTGCCAGCCCTGAAAGCTGCTGCTGCTCTTCACCTACCCACTGCAGCCTATTCACAGGCACAACAGCACTGGGGATCTGTGCTTCCCCAGAGATGGAGCATCGCAACGTTCTCATTCTCGGCAGATGCATTTTCCGAAAGTGCAAACGTCCGGCCTCTTCTCCCACAAGGAAGGTGCCAGCCCTGAAAGCTGCTGCTGGTCTTCACCTACCCACTGCAGCCTATTCACAGGCACAACAGCACTGGGGATCTGTGCTTCCCCAGAGATGGAGCATCGCAACGTTCTCATTCTCGGCAGATGCATTTTCCGAAAGTGCAAACGTCCGGCCTCTTCTCCCACAAGGAAGGTGCCAGCCCTGAAAGCTGCTGCTGGTCTTCACCTACCTACTGCAGCCTATTCACAGGCACAACAGCACTGGGGATCTGTGCTTCCCCAGAGATAGAGCATCTCAACGTTCTCATTCTCGGCAGATGCATTTTCCGAAAGTGCAAACGTCCGGCCTCTTCTCCCACAAGGAAGGTGCCAGCCCTGAAAGCTGCTGCTGGTCTTCACCTACCCACTGCAGCCTATTCACAGGCACAACAGCACTGGGGATCTGTGCTTCCCCAGAGATGGAGCATCTCAACGTTCTCATTCTCGGCAGATGCATTTTCTGAAAGTGCAAACGTCCGGCCTCTTCTCCCACAAGGAAGGGGCCAGCCCTGAAAGCTGCTGCTGGTCTTCACCTACCCACTGCAGCCTATTCACAGGCACAACAGCACTGGGGATCTGTGCTTCCCCAGAGATGGAGCATCGCAACGTTCTCATTCTCGGCAGATGCATTTTCCGAAAGTGCAAACGTCCGGCCTCTTCTCCCACAAGGAAGGGGCCAGCCCTGAAAGCTGCTGCTGGTCTTCACCTACCCACTGCAGCCTATTCACAGGCACAACAGCACTGGGGATCTGTGCTTCCCCAGAGATGGAGCATCTCAACGTTCTCATTCTCGGCAGATGCATTTTCCGAAAGTGCAAACGTCCGGCCTCTTCTCCCACAAGGAAGGTGCCAGCCCTGAAAGCTGCTGCTGGTCTTCACCTACCCACTGCAGCCTATTCACAGCACAACAGCACTGGGGATCTGTGCTTCCCCAGAGATGGAGCATCGCAACGTTCTCATTCTCGGCAGATGCATTTTTCCGAAAGTGCAAACGTCCGGCCTCTTCTCCCACAAGGAAGGTGCCAGCCCTGAAAGCTGCTGCTGGTCTTCACCTACCCACTGCAGCCTATTCACAGGCACAACTGCACTGGGGATCTGTGCTTCCCCAGAGATGGAGCATCGCAACGTTCTCATTCTCGGCAGATGCATTTTTCCGAAAGTGCAAACGTCCGGCCTCTTGTCCCACAAGGAAGGTGCCAGCCCTGAAAGCTGCTGCTGGTCTTCACCTACCCACTGCAGCCTATTCACAGGCACAACAGCACTGGGGATCTGTGCTTCCCCAGAGATGGAGCATCGCAACGTTCTCATTCTCGGCAGATGCATTTTTCCGAAAGTGCAAACGTCCGGCCTCTTCTCCCACAAGGAAGGTTGCCAGCCCTGAAAGCTGCTGCTGGTCTTCACCTACCCACTGCAGCCTATTCACAGGCACAACAGCACTGGGGATCTGTGCTTCCCCAGAGATGGAGCATCGCAACGTTCTCATTCTCGGCAGATGCATTTTTCCGAAAGTGCAAACGTCCGGCCTCTTCTCCCACAAGGAAGGGGCCAGCCCTGAAAGCTGCTGCTGGTCTTCACCTACCCACTGCAGCCTATTCACAGGCACAACAGCACTGGGGATCTGTGCTTCCCCAGAGATGGAGCATCGCAACGTTCTCATTCTCGGCAGATGCATTTTCCGAAAGTGCAAACGTCCGGCCTCTTCTCCCACAAGGAAGGGGCCAGCCCTGAAAGCTGCTGCTGGTCTTCACCTACCCACTGCAGCCTATTCACAGGCACAACAGCACTGGGGATCTGTGCTTCCCCAGAGATGGAGCATCTCAACGTTCTCATTCTCGGCAGATGCATTTTCCGAAAGTGCAAACGTCCGGCCTCTTCTCCCACAAGGAAGGTGCCAGCCCTGAAAGCTGCTGCTGGTCTTCACCTACCCACTGCAGCCTATTCACAGGCACAACAGCACTGGGGATCTGTGCTTCCCCAGAGATGGAGCATCGCAACGTTCTCATTCTCGGCAGATGCATTTTCCGAAAGTGCAAACGTCCGGCCTCTTCTCCCACAAGGAAGGTGCCAGCCCTGAAAGCTGCTGCTGGTCTTCACCTACCCACTGCAGCCTATTCACAGGCACAACAGCACTGGGGATCTGTGCTTCCCCAGAGATGGAGCATCGCAACGTTCTCATTCTCGGCAGATGCATTTTCCAAAAGTGCAAACGTCCGGCCTCTTCTCCCACAAGGAAGGTGCCAGCCCTGAAAGCTGCTGCTGGTCTTCACCTACCTACTGCAGCCTATTCACAGGCACAACAGCACTGGGGATCTGTGCTTCCCCAGAGATGGAGCATCGCAACGTTCTCATTCTCGGCAGATGCATTTTCCGAAAGTGCAAACGTCCGGCCTCTTCTCCCACAAGGAAGGGGCCAGCCCTGAAAGCTGCTGCTGGTCTTCACCTACCCACTGCAGCCTATTCACAGGCACAACAGCACTGGGGATCTGTGCTTCCCCAGAGATGGAGCATCTCAACGTTCTCATTCTCGGCAGATGCATTTTCCGAAAGTGCAAACGTCCGGCCTCTTCTCCCACAAGGAAGGGGCCAGCCCTGAAAGCTGCTGCTGGTCTTCACCTACCCACTGCAGCCTATTCACAGGCACAACAGCACTGGGGATCTGTGCTTCCCAGAGATGGAGCATCTCAACGTTCTCATTCTCGGCAGATGCATTTTCCGAAAGTGCAAACGTCCGGCCTCTTCTCCCACAAGGAAGGTGCCAGCCCTGAAAGCTGCTGCTGGTCTTCACCTACCCACTGCAGCCTATTCACAGGCACAACAGCACTGGGGATCTGTGCTTCCCCAGAGATGGAGCATCGCAACGTTCTCATTCTCGGCAGATGCATTTTTCCGAAAGTGCAAACGTCCGGCCTCTTCTCCCACAAGGAAGGTGCCAGCCCTGAAAGCTGCTGCTGGTCTTCACCTACCCACTGCAGCCTATTCACAGGCACAACTGCACTGGGGATCTGTGCTTCCCCAGAGATGGAGCATCGCAACGTTCTCATTCTCGGCAGATGCATTTTTCCGAAAGTGCAAACGTCCGGCCTCTTCTCCCACAAGGAAGGTGCCAGCCCTGAAAGCTGCTGCTGGTCTTCACCTACCCACTGCAGCCTATTCACAGGCACAACAGCACTGGGGATCTGTGCTTCCCCAGAGATGGAGCATCGCAACGTTCTCATTCTCGGCAGATGCATTTTCCGAAAGTGCAAACGTCCGGCCTCTTCTCCCACAAGGAAGGTGCCAGCCCTGAAAGCTGCTGCTGGTCTTCACCTACCCACTGCAGCCTATTCACAGGCACAACAGCACTGGGGATCTGTGCTTCCCAGAGATGGAGCATCGCAAACGTTCTCATTCTCGGCAGATGCATTTTTCCGAAAGTGCAAACGTCCGGCCTCTTTCTCCCACAAGGAAGGTGCCAGCCCTGAAAGCTGCTGCTGGTCTTCACCTACCCACTGCAGCCTATTCACAGGCACAACAGCACTGGGGATCTGTGCTTCCCCAGAGATGGAGCATCGCAACGTTCTCATTCTCGGCAGATGCATTTTCCGAAAGTGCAAACGTCCGGCCTCTTCTCCCACAAGGAAGGTGCCAGCCCTGAAAGCTGCTGCTGGTCTTCACCTACCCACTGCAGCCTATTCACAGGCACAACAGCACTGGGGATCTGTGCTTCCCCAGAGATGGAGCATCTCAACGTTCTCATTCTCGGCAGATGCATTTTCCGAAAGTGCAAACGTCCGGCCTCTTCTCCCACAAGGAAGGTTGCCAGCCCTGAAAGCTGCTGCTGGTCTTCACCTACCCACTGCAGCCTATTCACAGCACAACAGCACTGGGGATCTGTGCTTCCCCAGAGATGGAGCATCGCAACGTTCTCATTCTCGGCAGATGCATTTTCCGAAAGTGCAAACGTCCGGCCTCTTCTCCCACAAGGAAGGGGCCAGCCCTGAAAGCTGCTGCTGGTCTTCACCTACCCACTGCAGCCTATTCACAGGCACAACAGCACTGGGGATCTGTGCTTCCCCAGAGATGGAGCATCGCAACGTTCTCATTCTCGGCAGATGCATTTTCCGAAAGTGCAAACGTCCGGCCTCTTCTCCCACAAGGAAGGTGCCAGCCCTGAAAGCTGCTGCTGGTCTTCACCTACCCACTGCAGCCTATTCACAGCACAACAGCACTGGGGATCTGTGCTTCCCCAGAGATGGAGCATCGCAACGTTCTCATTCTCGGCAGATGCATTTTCCGAAAGTGCAAACGTCCGGCCTCTTCTCCCACAAGGAAGGTGCCAGCCCTGAAAGCTGCTGCTGGTCTTCACCTACCCACTGCAGCCTATTCACAGGCACAACAGCACTGGGGATCTGTGCTTCCCCAGAGATGGAGCATCTCAACGTTCTCATTCTCGGCAGATGCATTTTCCGAAAGTGCAAACGTCCCGGCCTCTTCTCCCACAAGGAAGGGGCCAGCCCTGAAAGCTGCTGCTGGTCTTCACCTACCCACTGCAGCCTATTCACAGGCACAACTGCACTGGGGATCTGTGCTTCCCCAGAGATGGAGCATCGCAACGTTCTCATTCTCGGCAGATGCATTTTCCGAAAGTGCAAACGTCCGGCCTCTTCTCCCACAAGGAAGGTGCCAGCCCTGAAAGCTGCTGCTGGTCTTCACCTACCCACTGCAGCCTATTCACAGGCACAACAGCACTGGGGATCTGTGCTTCCCCAGAGATGGAGCATCGCAACGTTCTCATTCTCGGCAGATGCATTTTCCGAAAGTGCAAACGTCCGGCCTCTTCTCCCACAAGGAAGGGGCCAGCCCTGAAAGCTGCTGCTGGTCTTCACCTACCCACTGCAGCCTATTCACAGGCACAACAGCACTGGGGATCTGTGCTTCCCCAGAGATGGAGCATCGCAACGTTCTCATTCTCGGCAGATGCATTTTCCGAAAGTGCAAACGTCCGGCCTCTTCTCCCACAAGGAAGGTGCCAGCCCTGAAAGCTGCTGCTGGTCTTCACCTACCCACTGCAGCCTATTCACAGGCACAACAGCACTGGGGATCTGTGCTTCCCCAGAGATGGAGCATCGCAACGTTCTCATTCTCGGCAGATGCATTTTCCGAAACTGCAAACGTCCGGCCTCTTCTCCCACAAGGAAGGGGCCAGCCCCTGAAAGCTGCTGCTGGTCTTCACCTACCCACTGCAGCCTATTCACAGGCACAACTGCACTGGGGATCTGTGCTTCCCCAGAGATGGAGCATCGCAACGTTCTCATTCTCGGCAGATGCATTTTCCGAAAGTGCAAACGTCCGGCCTCTTCTCCCACAAGGAAGGGGCCAGCCCTGAAAGCTGCTGCTGGTCTTCACCTACCCACTGCAGCCTATTCACAGGCACAACAGCACTGGGGATCTGTGCTTCCCCAGAGATGGAGCATCTCAACGTTCTCATTCTCGGCAGATGCATTTTCCGAAAGTGCAAACGTCCGGCCTCTTCTCCCACAAGGAAGGTGCCAGCCCTGAAAGCTGCTGCTGGTCTTCACCTACCCACTGCAGCCTATTCACAGGCACAACAGCACTGGGGATCTGTGCTTCCCCAGAGATGGAGCATCGCAACGTTCTCATTCTCGGCAGATGCATTTTCTGAAAGTGCAAACGTCCGGCCTCTTCTCCCACAAGGAAGGGGCCAGCCCTGAAAGCTGCTGCTGGTCTTCACCTACCCACTGCAGCCTATTCACAGGCACAACAGCACTGGGGATCTGTGCTTCCCCAGAGATGGAGCATCTCAACGTTCTCATTCTCGGCAGATGCATTTTCCGAAAGGTGCAAACGTCCGGCCTCTTCTCCCACAAGGAAGGTGCCAGCCCTGAAAGCTGCTGCTGGTCTTCACCTACCCACTGCAGCCTATTCACAGGCACAACAGCACTGGGGATCTGTGCTTCCCCAGAGATGGAGCATCTCAACGTTCTCATTCTCGGCAGATGCATTTTTCCGAAAGTGCAAACGTCCGGCCTCTTCTCCCACAAGGAAGGTGCCAGCCCTGAAAGCTGCTGCTGGTCTTCACCTACCCACTGCAGCCTATTCACAGGCACAACAGCACTGGGGATCTGTGCTTCCCCAGAGATGGAGCATCTCAACGTTCTCATTCTCGGCAGATGCATTTTCCGAAAGTGCAAACGTCCGGCCTCTTCTCCCACAAGGAAGGTGCCAGCCCTGAAAGCTGCTGCTGGTCTTCACCTACCCACTGCAGCCTATTCACAGGCACAACAGCACTGGGGATCTGTGCTTCCCCAGAGATGGAGCATCGCAACGTTCTCATTCTCGGCAGATGCATTTTCCGAAAGTGCAAACGTCCGGCCTCTTCTCCCACAAGGAAGGTGCCAGCCCTGAAAGCTGCTGCTGGTCTTCACCTACCCACTGCAGCCTATTCACAGGCACAACAGCACTGGGGATCTGTGCTTCCCCAGAGATGGAGCATCGCAACGTTCTCATTCTCGGCAGATGCATTTTCCGAAAGTGCAAACGTCCGGCCTCTTCTCCCACAAGGAAGGTGCCAGCCCTGAAAGCTGCTGCTGGTCTTCACCTACCCACTGCAGCCTATTCACAGGCACAACAGCACTGGGGATCTGTGCTTCCCCAGAGATGGAGCATCTCAACGTTCTCATTCTCGGCAGATGCATTTTCCGAAAGTGCAAACGTCCGGCCTCTTCTCCCACAAGGAAGGTGCCAGCCCTGAAAGCTGCTGCTGGTCTTCACCTACCCACTGCAGCCTATTCACAGGCACAACAGCACTGGGGATCTGTGCTTCCCCAGAGATGGAGCATCGCAACGTTCTCATTCTCGGCAGATGCATTTTCCGAAAGTGCAAACGTCCGGCCTCTTCTCCCACAAGGAAGGTGCCAGCCCTGAAAGCTGCTGCTGGTCTTCACCTACCCACTGCAGCCTATTCACAGGCACAACAGCACTGGGGATCTGTGCTTCCCCCAGAGATGGAGCATCTCAACTTTCTCATTCTCGGCAGATGCATTTTTCCGAAAGTGCAAACGTCCGGCCTCTTCTCCCACAAGGAAGGTGCCAGCCCTGAAAGCTGCTGCTGGTCTTCACCTACCCACTGCAGCCTATTCACAGGCACAACAGCACAGGGGATCTGTGCTTCCCCAGAGATGGATCATCTCAACGATCTCATTCTCGGCAGATGCATTTTCCAAAAGTGCAAACGTCCGGCCTCTTCTCCCACAAGGAAGGTGCCAGCCCTGAAAGCTGCTGCTGGTCTTCACCTACCCACTGCAGCCTATTCACAGGCACAACAGCACTGGGGATCTGTGCTTCCCCAGAGATGGAGCATCGCAACGTTCTCATTCTCGGCAGATGCATTTTCCGAAAGTGCAAACGTCCGGCCTCTTCTCCCACAAGGAAGGGGCCAGCCCTGAAAGCTGCTGCTGGTCTTCACCTACCCACTGCAGCCTATTCACAGCACAACAGCACTGGGGATCTGTGCTTCCCCAGAGATGGAGCATCGCAACGTTCTCATTCTCGGCAGATGCATTTTCCGAAAGTGCAAACGTCCGGCCTCTTCTCCCACAAGGAAGGTGCCAGCCCTGAAAGCTGCTGCTGGTCTTCACCTACCCACTGCAGCCTATTCACAGGCACAACAGCACTGGGGATCTGTGCTTCCCCAGAGATGGAGCATCTCAACGTTCTCATTCTCGGCAGATGCATTTTCCGAAAGTGCAAACGTCCGGCCTCTTCTCCCACAAGGAAGGTGCCAGCCCTGAAAGCTGCTGCTGGTCTTCACCTACCCACTGCAGCCTATTCACAGGCACAACAGCACTGGGGATCTGTGCTTCCCCAGAGATGGAGCATCGCAACGTTCTCATTCTCGGCAGATGCATTTTCCGAAAGTGCAAACGTCCGGCCTCTTCTCCCACAAGGAAGGTGCCAGCCCTGAAAGCTGCTGCTGGTCTTCACCTACCCACTGCAGCCTATTCACAGGCACAACAGCACTGGGGATCTGTGCTTCCCCAGAGATGGAGCATCGCAACGTTCTCATTCTCGGCAGATGCATTTTCCGAAAGTGCAAACGTCCGGCCTCTTCTCCCACAAGGAAGGTGCCAGCCCTGAAAGCTGCTGCTGGTCTTCACCTACCTACTGCAGCCTATTCACAGGCACAACAGCACTGGGGATCTGTGCTTCCCCAGAGATGGAGCATCTCAACGTTCTCATTCTCGGCAGATGCATTTTCCGAAAGTGCAAACGTCCGGCCTCTTCTCCCACAAGGAAGGTGCCAGCCCTGAAAGCTGCTGCTGGTCTTCACCTACCCACTGCAGCCTATTCACAGGCACAACAGCACTGGGGATCTGTGCTTCCCCAGAGATGGAGCATCTCAACGTTCTCATTCTCGGCAGATGCATTTTCCGAAAGTGCAAACGTCCGGCCTCTTCTCCCACAAGGAAGGGGCCAGCCCTGAAAGCTGCTGCTGGTCTTCACCTACCCACTGCAGCCTATTCACAGGCACAACAGCACTGGGGATCTGTGCTTCCCCAGAGATGGAGCATCTCAACGTTCTCATTCTCGGCAGATGCATTTTCCGAAAGTGCAAACGTCCGGCCTCTTCTCCCACAAGGAAGGTGCCAGCCCTGAAAGCTGCTGCTGGTCTTCACCTACCCACTGCAGCCTATTCACAGGCACAACAGCACTGGGGATCTGTGCTTCCCCAGAGATGGAGCATCGCAACGTTCTCATTCTCGGCAGATGCATTTTTCCGAAAGTGCAAACGTCCGGCCTCTTCTCCCACAAGGAAGGTGCCAGCCCTGAAAGCTGCTGCTGGTCTTCACCTACCCACTGCAGCCTATTCACAGGCACAACTGCACTGGGGATCTGTGCTTCCCCAGAGATGGAGCATCGCAACGTTCTCATTCTCGGCAGATGCATTTTTCCGAAAGTGCAAACGTCCGGCCTCTTCTCCCACAAGGAAGGTGCCAGCCCTGAAAGCTGCTGCTGGTCTTCACCTACCCACTGCAGCCTATTCACAGGCACAACAGCACTGGGGATCTGTGCTTCCCCAGAGATGGAGCATCGCAACGTTCTCATTCTCGGCAGATGCATTTTTCCGAAAGTGCAAACGTCCGGCCTCTTCTCCCACAAGGAAGGTGCCAGCCCTGAAAGCTGCTGCTGCTCTTCACCTACCCACTGCAGCCTATTCACAGGCACAACAGCACTGGGGATCTGTGCTTCCCCAGAGATGGAGCATCGCAACGTTCTCATTCTCGGCAGATGCATTTTTCCGAAAGTGCAAACGTCCGGCCTCTTCTCCCACAAGGAAGGTGCCAGCCCTGAAAGCTGCTGCTGGTCTTCACCTACCCACTGCAGCCTATTCACAGGCACAACAGCACTGGGGATCTGTGCTTCCCCAGAGATGGAGCATCGCAACGTTCTCATTCTCGGCAGATGCATTTTCCGAAAGTGCAAACGTCCGGCCTCTTCTCCCACAAGGAAGGTGCCAGCCCTGAAAGCTGCTGCTGGTCTTCACCTACCCACTGCAGCCTATTCACAGGCACAACAGCACTGGGGATCTGTGCTTCCCCAGAGATGGAGCATCTCAACGTTCTCATTCTCGGCAGATGCATTTTCCGAAAGTGCAAACGTCCGGCCTCTTCTCCCACAAGGAAGGTGCCAGCCCTGAAAGCTGCTGCTGGTCTTCACCTACCCACTGCAGCCTATTCACAGGCACAACAGCACTGGGGATCTGTGCTTCCCCAGAGATGGAGCATCGCAACGTTCTCATTCTCGGCAGATGCATTTTCCGAAAGTGCAAACGTCCGGCCTCTTCTCCCACAAGGAAGGGGCCAGCCCTGAAAGCTGCTGCTGGTCTTCACCTACCCACTGCAGCCTATTCACAGGCACAACAGCACTGGGGATCTGTGCTTCCCCAGAGATGGAGCATCGCAACGTTCTCATTCTCGGCAGATGCATTTTCCGAAAGTGCAAACGTTCGGCCTCTTCTCCCACAAGGAAGGTGCCAGCCCTGAAAGCTGCTGCTGGTCTTCACCTACCCACTGCAGCCTATTCACAGCACAACAGCACTGGGGATCTGTGCTTCCCCAGAGATGGAGCATCGCAACGTTCTCATTCTCGGCAGATGCATTTTCCGAAAGTGCAAACGTCCGGCCTCTTCTCCCACAAGGAAGGTGCCAGCCCTGAAAGCTGCTGCTGGTCTTCACCTACCCACTGCAGCCTATTCACAGGCACAACAGCACTGGGGATCTGTGCTTCCCCAGAGATGGAGCATCTCAACGTTCTCATTCTCGGCAGATGCATTTTCCGAAAGTGCAAACGTCCGGCCTCTTCTCCCACAAGGAAGGGGCCAGCCCTGAAAGCTGCTGCTGGTCTTCACCTACCCACTGCAGCCTATTCACAGGCACAACTGCACTGGGGATCTGTGCTTACCCAGAGATGGAGCATCTCAACGTTCTCATTCTCGGCAGATGCATTTTCCGAAAGTGCAAACGTCCGGCCTCTTCTCCCACAAGGAAGGTGCCAGCCCTGAAAGCTGCTGCTGGTCTTCACCTACCCACTGCAGCCTATTCACAGCACAACAGCACTGGGGATCTGTGCTTCCCCAGAGATGGAGCATCGCAACGTTCTCATTCTCGGCAGATGCATTTTCCGAAAGTGCAAACGTCCGGCCTCTTCTCCCACAAGGAAGGGGCCAGCCCTGAAAGCTGCTGCTGGTCTTCACCTACCCACTGCAGCCTATTCACAGGCACAACAGCACTGGGGATCTGTGCTTCCCCAGAGATGGAGCATCGCAACGTTCTCATTCTCGGCAGATGCATTTTCCGAAAGTGCAAACGTCCGGCCTCTTCTCCCACAAGGAAGGTGCCAGCCCTGAAAGCTGCTGCTGGTCTTCACCTACCCACTGCAGCCTATTCACAGGCACAACAGCACTGGGGATCTGTGCTTCCCCAGAGATGGAGCATCGCAACGTTCTCATTCTCGGCAGATGCATTTTCCGAAACTGCAAACGTCCGGCCTCTTCTCCCACAAGGAAGGGGCCAGCCCTGAAAGCTGCTGCTGGTCTTCACCTACCCACTGCAGCCTATTCACAGGCACAACTGCACTGGGGATCTGTGCTTCCCCAGAGATGGAGCATCGCAACGTTCTCATTCTCGGCAGATGCATTTTCCGAAAGTGCAAACGTCCGGCCTCTTCTCCCACAAGGAAGGGGCCAGCCCTGAAAGCTGCTGCTGGTCTTCACCTACCCACTGCAGCCTATTCACAGGCACAACAGCACTGGGGATCTGTGCTTCCCCAGAGATGGAGCATCTCAACGTTCTCATTCTCGGCAGATGCATTTTCCGAAAGTGCAAACGTCCGGCCTCTTCTCCCACAAGGAAGGTGCCAGCCCTGAAAGCTGCTGCTGGTCTTCACCTACCCACTGCAGCCTATTCACAGGCACAACAGCACTGGGGATCTGTGCTTCCCCAGAGATGGAGCATCGCAACGTTCTCATTCTCGGCAGATGCATTTTCTGAAAGTGCAAACGTCCGGCCTCTTCTCCCACAAGGAAGGGGCCAGCCCTGAAAGCTGCTGCTGGTCTTCACCTACCCACTGCAGCCTATTCACAGGCACAACAGCACTGGGGATCTGTGCTTCCCCCAGAGATGGAGCATCTCAACGTTCTCATTCTCGGCAGATGCATTTTCCGAAAGTGCAAACGTCCGGCCTCTTCTCCCACAAGGAAGGTGCCAGCCCTGAAAGCTGCTGCTGGTCTTCACCTACCCACTGCAGCCTATTCACAGGCACAACAGCACTGGGGATCTGTGCTTCCCCAGAGATGGAGCATCTCAACGTTCTCATTCTCGGCAGATGCATTTTCCGAAAGTGCAAACGTCCGGCCTCTTCTCCCACAAGGAAGGTGCCAGCCCTGAAAGCTGCTGCTGGTCTTCACCTACCCACTGCAGCCTATTCACAGGCACAACAGCACTGGGGATCTGTGCTTCCCCAGAGATGGAGCATCTCAACGTTCTCATTCTCGGCAGATGCATTTTCCGAAAGTGCAAACGTCCGGCCTCTTCTCCCACAAGGAAGGTGCCAGCCCTGAAAGCTGCTGCTGGTCTTCACCTACCCACTGCAGCCTATTCACAGGCACAACAGCACTGGGGATCTGTGCTTCCCCAGAGATGGAGCATCGCAACGTTCTCATTCTCGGCAGATGCATTTTCCGAAAGTGCAAACGTCCGGCCTCTTCTCCCACAAGGAAGGGGCCAGCCCTGAAAGCTGCTGCTGGTCTTCACCTACCCACTGCAGCCTATTCACAGCACAACAGCACTGGGGATCTGTGCTTCCCCAGAGATGGAGCATCGCAACGTTCTCATTCTCGGCAGATGCATTTTCCGAAAGTGCAAACGTCCGGCCTCTTCTCCCACAAGGAAGGTGCCAGCCCTGAAAGCTGCTGCTGGTCTTCACCTACCCACTGCAGCCTATTCACAGGCACAACAGCACTGGGGATCTGTGCTTCCCCAGAGATGGAGCATCTCAACGTTCTCATTCTCGGCAGATGCATTTTCCGAAAGTGCAAACGTCCGGCCTCTTCTCCCACAAGGAAGGTGCCAACCCTGAAAGCTGCTGCTGGTCTTCACCTACCCACTGCAGCCTATTCACAGGCACAACAGCACTGGGGATCTGTGCTTCCCCAGAGATGGAGCATCGCAACGTTCTCATTCTCGGCAGATGCATTTTCCGAAAGTGCAAACGTCCGGCCTCTTCTCCCACAAGGAAGGTGCCAGCCCTGAAAGCTGCTGCTGGTCTTCACCTACCCACTGCAGCCTATTCACAGGCACAACAGCACTGGGGATCTGTGCTTCCCCAGAGATGGAGCATCGCAACGTTCTCATTCTCGGCAGATGCATTTTCCGAAAGTGCAAACGTCCGGCCTCTTCTCCCACAAGGAAGGTGCCAGCCCTGAAAGCTGCTGCTGGTCTTCACCTACCTACTGCAGCCTATTCACAGGCACAACAGCACTGGGGATCTGTGCTTCCCCAGAGATGGAGCATCTCAACGTTCTCATTCTCGGCAGATGCATTTTCCGAAAGTGCAAACGTCCGGCCTCTTCTCCCACAAGGAAGGTGCCAGCCCTGAAAGCTGCTGCTGGTCTTCACCTACCCACTGCAGCCTATTCACAGGCACAACAGCACTGGGGATCTGTGCTTCCCCAGAGATGGAGCATCTCAACGTTCTCATTCTCGGCAGATGCATTTTCCGAAAGTGCAAACGTCCGGCCTCTTCTCCCACAAGGAAGGGGCCAGCCCTGAAAGCTGCTGCTGGTCTTCACCTACCCACTGCAGCCTATTCACAGGCACAACAGCACTGGGGATCTGTGCTTCCCCAGAGATGGAGCATCTCAACGTTCTCATTCTCGGTAGATGCATTTTCCGAAAGTGCAAACGTCCGGCCTCTTCTCCCACAAGGAAGGTGCCAGCCCTGAAAGCTGCTGCTGGTCTTCACCTACCCACTGCAGCCTATTCACAGGCACAACAGCACTGGGGATCTGTGCTTCCCCAGAGATGGAGCATCGCAACGTTCTCATTCTCGGCAGATGCATTTTTCCGAAAGTGCAAACGTCCGGCCTCTTCTCCCACAAGGAAGGTGCCAGCCCTGAAAGCTGCTGCTGGTCTTCACCTACCCACTGCAGCCTATTCACAGGCACAACAGCACTGGGGATCTGTGCTTCCCCAGAGATGGAGCATCGCAACGTTCTCATTCTCGGCAGATGCATTTTTCCGAAAGTGCAAACGTCCGGCCTCTTCTCCCACAAGGAAGGTGCCAGCCCTGAAAGCTGCTGCTGGTCTTCACCTACCCACTGCAGCCTATTCACAGGCACAACAGCACTGGGGATCTGTGCTTCCCCAGAGATGGAGCATCGCAACGTTCTCATTCTCGGCAGATGCATTTTTCCGAAAGTGCAAACGTCCGGCCTCTTCTCCCACAAGGAAGGTGCCAGCCCTGAAAGCTGCTGCTGGTCTTCACCTACCCACTGCAGCCTATTCACAGGCACAACAGCACTGGGGATCTGTGCTTCCCCAGAGATGGAGCATCGCAACGTTCTCATTCTCGGCAGATGCATTTTCCGAAAGTGCAAACGTCCGGCCTCTTCTCCCACAAGGAAGGTGCCAGCCCTGAAAGCTGCTGCTGGTCTTCACCTACCCACTGCAGCCTATTCACAGGCACAACAGCACTGGGGATCTGTGCTTCCCCAGAGATGGAGCATCTCAACGTTCTCATTCTCGGCAGATGCATTTTCCGAAAGTGCAAACGTCCGGCCTCTTCTCCCACAAGGAAGGTGCCAGCCCTGAAAGCTGCTGCTGGTCTTCACCTACCCACTGCAGCCTATTCACAGCACAACAGCACTGGGGATCTGTGCTTCCCCAGAGATGGAGCATCGCAACGTTCTCATTCTCGGCAGATGCATTTTCCGAAAGTGCAAACGTCCGGCCTCTTCTCCCACAAGGAAGGGGCCAGCCCTGAAAGCTGCTGCTGGTCTTCACCTACCCACTGCAGCCTATTCACAGGCACAACAGCACTGGGGATCTGTGCTTCCCCAGAGATGGAGCATCGCAACGTTCTCATTCTCGGCAGATGCATTTTCCGAAAGTGCAAACGTTCGGCCTCTTCTCCCACAAGGAAGGTGCCAGCCCTGAAAGCTGCTGCTGGTCTTCACCTACCCACTGCAGCCTATTCACAGCACAACAGCACTGGGGATCTGTGCTTCCCCAGAGATGGAGCATCGCAACGTTCTCATTCTCGGCAGATGCATTTTCCGAAAGTGCAAACGTCCGGCCTCTTCTCCCACAAGGAAGGTGCCAGCCCTGAAAGCTGCTGCTGGTCTTCACCTACCCACTGCAGCCTATTCACAGGCACAACAGCACTGGGGATCTGTGCTTCCCCAGAGATGGAGCATCTCAACGTTCTCATTCTCGGCAGATGCATTTTCCGAAAGTGCAAACGTCCGGCCTCTTCTCCCACAAGGAAGGTGCCAGCCCTGAAAGCTGCTGCTGGTCTTCACCTACCCACTGCAGCCTATTCACAGGCACAACTGCACTGGGGATCTGTGCTTCCCCAGAGATGGAGCATCGCAACGTTCTCATTCTCGGCAGATGCATTTTTCCGAAAGTGCAAACGTCCGGCCTCTTCTCCCACAAGGAAGGGGCCAGCCCTGAAAGCTGCTGCTGGTCTTCACCTACCCACTGCAGCCTATTCACAGCACAACAGCACTGGGGATCTGTGCTTCCCCAGAGATGGAGCATCGCAACGTTCTCATTCTCGGCAGATGCATTTTCCGAAAGTGCAAACGTCCGGCCTCTTCTCCCACAAGGAAGGTGCCAGCCCTGAAAGCTGCTGCTGGTCTTCACCTACCCACTGCAGCCTATTCACAGGCACAACAGCACTGGGGATCTGTGCTTCCCCAGAGATGGAGCATCGCAACGTTCTCATTCTCGGCAGATGCATTTTCCGAAAGTGCAAACGTCCGGCCTCTTCTCCCACAAGGAAGGTGCCAGCCCTGAAAGCTGCTGCTGGTCTTCACCTACCTACTGCAGCCTATTCACAGGCACAACAGCACTGGGGATCTGTGCTTCCCCAGAGATGGAGCATCTCAACGTTCTCATTCTCGGCAGATGCATTTTCTGAAAGTGCAAACGTCCGGCCTCTTCTCCCACAAGGAAGGTGCCAGCCCTGAAAGCTGCTGCTGGTCTTCACCTACCCACTGCAGCCTATTCACAGGCACAACAGCACTGGGGATCTGTGCTTCCCCAGAGATGGAGCATCTCAACGTTCTCATTCTCGGCAGATGCATTTTCCGAAAGTGCAAACGTCCGGCCTCTTCTCCCACAAGGAAGGTGCCAGCCCTGAAAGCTGCTGCTGGTCTTCACCTACCCACTGCAGCCTATTCACAGGCACAACAGCACTGGGGATCTGTGCTTCCCCAGAGATGGAGCATCGCAACGTTCTCATTCTCGGCAGATGCATTTTCCGAAAGTGCAAACGTCCGGCCTCTTCTCCCACAAGGAAGGTGCCAGCCCTGAAAGCTGCTGCTGGTCTTCACCTACCCACTGCAGCCTATTCACAGGCACAACAGCACTGGGGATCTGTGCTTCCCCAGAGATGGAGCATCGCAACGTTCTCATTCTCGGCAGATGCATTTTCCGAAAGTGCAAACGTCCGGCCTCTTCTCCCACAAGGAAGGTGCCAGCCCTGAAAGCTGCTGCTGGTCTTCACCTACCCACTGCAGCCTATTCACAGGCACAACAGCACTGGGGATCTGTGCTTCCCCAGAGATGGAGCATCGCAACCTTCTCATTCTCGGCAGATGCATTTTTCCGAAAGTGCAAACGTCCGGCCTCTTCTCCCACAAGGAAGGGGCCAGCCCTGAAAGCTGCTGCTGGTCTTCACCTACCCACTGCAGCCTATTCACAGGCACAACTGCACTGGGGATCTGTGGTTCCCCAGAGATGGAGCATCGCAACGTTCTCATTCTCGGCAGATGCATTTTTCCGAAAGTGCAAACGTCCGGCCTCTTCTCCCACAAGGAAGGTGCCAGCCCTGAAAGCTGCTGCTGGTCTTCACCTACCCACTGCAGCCTATTCACAGGCACAACAGCACTGGGGATCTGTGCTTCCCCAGAGATGGAGCATCGCAACGTTCTCATTCTCGGCAGATGCATTTTCCGAAAGTGCAAACGTCCGGCCTCTTCTCCCACAAGGAAGGGGCCAGCCCTGAAAGCTGCTGCTGGTCTTCACCTACCCACTGCAGCCTATTCACAGGCACAACAGCACTGGGGATCTGTGCTTCCCCAGAGATGGAGCATCTCAACGTTCTCATTCTCGGCAGATGCATTTTCCGAAAGTGCAAACGTCCGGCCTCTTCTCCCACAAGGAAGGGGCCAGCCCTGAAAGCTGCTGCTGGTCTTCACCTACCTACTGCAGCCTATTCACAGGCACAACAGCACTGGGGATCTGTGCTTCCCCAGAGATGGAGCATCTCAACGTTCTCATTCTCGGCAGATGCATTTTCCGAAAGTGCAAACGTCCGGCCTCTTCTCCCACAAGGAAGGGGCCAGCCCTGAAAGCTGCTGCTGGTCTTCACCTACCCACTGCAGCCTATTCACAGGCACAACAGCACTGGGGATCTGTGCTTCCCCAGAGATGGAGCATCGCAACGTTCTCATTCTCGGCAGATGCATTTTCCGAAAGTGCAAACGTCCGGCCTCTTCTCCCACAAGGAAGGTGCCAGCCCTGAAAGCTGCTGCTGGTCTTCACCTACCCACTGCAGCCTATTCACAGCACAACAGCACTGGGGATCTGTGCTTCCCCAGAGATGGAGCATCGCAACGTTCTCATTCTCGGCAGATGCATTTTCCGAAAGTGCAAACGTCCGGCCTCTTCTCCCACAAGGAAGGTGCCAGCCCTGAAAGCTGCTGCTGGTCTTCACCTACCCACTGCAGCCTATTCACAGCACAACAGCACTGGGGATCTGTGCTTCCCCAGAGATGGAGCATCGCAACGTTCTCATTCTCGGCAGATGCATTTTCCGAAAGTGCAAACGTCCGGCCTCTTCTCCCACAAGGAAGGGGCCAGCCCTGAAAGCTGCTGCTGGTCTTCACCTACCCACTGCAGCCTATTCACAGGCACAACAGCACTGGGGATCTGTGCTTCCCCAGAGATGGAGCATCTCAACGTTCTCATTCTCGGCAGATGCATTTTCCGAAAGTGCAAACGTCCGGCCTCTTCTCCCACAAGGAAGGGGCCAGCCCTGAAAGCTGCTGCTGGTCTTCACCTACCCACTGCAGCCTATTCACAGGCACAACAGCACTGGGGATCTGTGCTTCCCCAGAGATGGAGCATCGCAACGTTCTCATTCTCGGCAGATGCATTTTCCGAAAGTGCAAACGTCCGGCCTCTTCTCCCACAAGGAAGGGGCCAGCCCTGAAAGCTGCTGCTGGTCTTCACCTACCCACTGCAGCCTATTCACAGGCACAACAGCACTGGGGATCTGTGCTTCCCCAGAGATGGAGCATCTCAACGTTCTCATTCTCGGCAGATGCATTTTCCGAAAGTGCAAACGTCCAGCCTCTTCTCCCACAAGGAAGGTGCCAGCCCTGAAAGCTGCTGCTGGTCTTCACCTACCCACTGCAGCCTATTCACAGGCACAACAGCACTGGGGATCTGTGCTTCCCCAGAGATGGAGCATCGCAACGTTCTCATTCTCGGCAGATGCATTTTCCGAAAGTGCAAACGTCCGGCCTCTTCTCCCACAAGGAAGGTGCCAGCCCTGAAAGCTGCTGCTGGTCTTCACCTACCCACTGCAGCCTATTCACAGGCACAACAGCACTGGGGATCTGTGCTTCCCCAGAGATGGAGCATCGCAACGTTCTCATTCTCGGCAGATGCATTTTTCCGAAAGTGCAAACGTCCGGCCTCTTCTCCCACAAGGAAGGTGCCAGCCCTGAAAGCTGCTGCTGGTCTTCACCTACCCACTGCAGCCTATTCACAGGCACAACTGCACTGGGGATCTGTGCTTCCCCAGAGATGGAGCATCGCAACGTTCTCATTCTCGGCAGATGCATTTTTCCGAAAGTGCAAACGTCCGGCCTCTTCTCCCACAAGGAAGGTGCCAGCCCTGAAAGCTGCTGCTGGTCTTCACCTACCCACTGCAGCCTATTCACAGGCACAACAGCACTGGGGATCTGTGCTTCCCCAGAGATGGAGCATCGCAACGTTCTCATTCTCGGCAGATGCATTTTCCGAAAGTGCAAACGTCCGGCCTCTTCTCCCACAAGGAAGGTGCCAGCCCTGAAAGCTGCTGCTGGTCTTCACCTACCTACTGCAGCCTATTCACAGGCACAACAGCACTGGGGATCTGTGCTTCCCCAGAGATGGAGCATCGCAACGTTCTCATTCTCGGCAGATGCATTTTCCGAAAGTGCAAACGTCCGGCCTCTTCTCCCACAAGGAAGGGGCCAGCCCTGAAAGCTGCTGCTGGTCTTCACCTACCCACTGCAGCCTATTCACAGGCACAACAGCACTGGGGATCTGTGCTTCCCCAGAGATGGAGCATCGCAACGTTCTCATTCTCGGCAGATGCATTTTCCGAAAGTGCAAACGTCCGGCCTCTTCTCCCACAAGGAAGGGGCCAGCCCTGAAAGCTGCTGCTGGTCTTCACCTACCCACTGCAGCCTATTCACAGGCACAACAGCACTGGGGATCTGTGCTTCCCCAGAGATGGAGCATCGCAACGTTCTCATTCTCGGCAGATGCATTTTCCGAAAGTGCAAACGTCCGGCCTCTTCTCCCACAAGGAAGGGGCCAGCCCTGAAAGCTGCTGCTGGTCTTCACCTACCCACTGCAGCCTATTCACAGGCACAACAGCACTGGGGATCTGTGCTTCCCCAGAGATGGAGCATCGCAACGTTCTCATTCTCGGCAGATGCATTTTCCGAAAGTGCAAACGTCCGGCCTCTTCTCCCACAAGGAAGGGGCCAGCCCTGAAAGCTGCTGCTGGTCTTCACCTACCCACTGCAGCCTATTCACAGGCACAACAGCACTGGGGATCTGTGCTTCCCCAGAGATGGAGCATCTCAACGTTCTCATTCTCGGCAGATGCATTTTCCGAAAGTGCAAACGTCCGGCCTCTTCTCCCACAAGGAAGGGGCCAGCCCTGAAAGCTGCTGCTGGTCTTCACCTACCCACTGCAGCCTATTCACAGGCACAACAGCACTGGGGATCTGTGCTTCCCCAGAGATGGAGCATCGCAACGTTCTCATTCTCGGCAGATGCATTTTCCGAAAGTGCAAACGTCCGGCCTCTTCTCCCACAAGGAAGGGGCCAGCCCTGAAAGCTGCTGCTGGTCTTCACCTACCCACTGCAGCCTATTCACAGGCACAACTGCACTGGGGATCTGTGCTTCCCCAGAGATGGAGCATCGCAACGTTCTCATTCTCGGCAGATGCATTTTCCGAAAGTGCAAACGTCCGGCCTCTTCTCCCACAAGGAAGGTGCCAGCCCTGAAAGCTGCTGCTGCTCTTCACCTACCCACTGCAGCCTATTCACAGGCACAACAGCACTGGGGATCTGTGCTTCCCCAGAGATGGAGCATCTCAACGTTCTCATTCTCGGCAGATGCATTTTCCGAAAGTGCAAACGTCCGGCCTCTTCTCCCACAAGGAAGGGGCCAGCCCTGAAAGCTGCTGCTGGTCTTCACCTACCCACTGCAGCCTATTCACAGGCACAACAGCACTGGGGATCTGTGCTTCCCCAGAGATGGAGCATCGCAACGTTCTCATTCTCGGCAGATGCATTTTCCGAAAGTGCAAACGTCCGGCCTCTTCTCCCACAAGGAAGGGGCCAGCCCTGAAAGCTGCTGCTGGTCTTCACCTACCCACTGCAGCCTATTCACAGGCACAACAGCACTGGGGATCTGTGCTTCCCCAGAGATGGAGCATCTCAACGTTCTCATTCTCGGCAGATGCATTTTCCGAAAGTGCAAACGTCCGGCCTCTTCTCCCACAAGGAAGGTGCCAGCCCTGAAAGCTGCTGCTGGTCTTCACCTACCCACTGCAGCCTATTCACAGGCACAACAGCACTGGGGATCTGTGCTTCCCCAGAGATGGAGCATCTCAACGTTCTCATTCTCGGCAGATGCATTTTTCCGAAAGTGCAAACGTCCGGCCTCTTCTCCCACAAGGAAGGTGCCAGCCCTGAAAGCTGCTGCTGGTCTTCACCTACCCACTGCAGCCTATTCACAGGCACAACAGCACTGGGGATCTGAGCTTTCCCACAGACGGAACATCTCTTCATGCCCGTTCTCGATAGAGCCGTTTTCCGAAACGACAAACGTCCGGCTCCTTCTCCCACAAGGAAGGGGCCAGCCCTGAAAGCTGTTGCTGCTCTTCACCTACCCACTGCAGCCTATTCACAGGCACAACAGCACTGGGGATCTGAGATTTCCCACAGACGGAACATCTCATCGTGCCCGTTCTCGGCAGAGCCTTTTTCCGAAACGTGAAACGTCCGGCTCCTTCTCCCACAAGGAAGGGGCCAGCCCTGAAAGCTGCTGCTGGTCTTCACCTACCCACTGCAGCCTATTCACAGGCACAACAGCACTGGGGATCTGTGCTTCCCCAGAGATGGAGCATCGCAACGTTCTCATTCTCGGCAGATGCATTTTCCGAAAGTGCAAACGTCCGGCCTCTTCTCCCACAAGGAAGGTGCCAGCCCTGAAAGCTGCTGCTGGTCTTCACCTACCCCCTGCAGCCTATTCACAGGCACAACAGCACTGGGGATCTGTGCTTCCCCAGAGATGGAGCATCTCAACGTTCTCATTCTCGGCAGATGCATTTTTCCGAAAGTGCAAACGTCCGGCCTCTTCTCCCACAAGGAAGGGGCCAGCCCTGAAAGCTGCTGCTGGTCTTCACCTACCCACTGCAGCCTATTCACAGGCACAACAGCACTGGGGATCTGTGCTTCCCCAGAGATGGAGCATCGCAACGTTCTCATTCTCGGCAGATGCATTTTTCCGAAAGTGCAAACGTCCGGCCTCTTCTCCCACAAGTAAGGTGCCAGCCCTGAAAGCTGCTGCTGGTCTTCACCTACCCACTGCAGCCTATTCACAGGCACAACTGCACTGGGGATCTGTGCTTACCCAGAGATGGAGCATCGCAACGTTCTCATTCTCGGCAGATGCATTTTTCCGAAAGTGCAAACGTCCGGCCTCTTCTCCCACAAGGAAGGTGCCAGCCCTGAAAGCTGCTGCTGGTCTTCACCTACCCACTGCAGCCTATTCACAGCACAACAGCACTGGGGATCTGTGCTTCCCCAGAGATGGAGCATCGCAACGTTCTCATTCTCGGCAGATGCATTTTCCGAAAGTGCAAACGTCCGGCCTCTTCTCCCACAAGGAAGGTGCCAGCCCTGAAAGCTGCTGCTGCTCTTCACCTACCCACTGCAGCCTATTCACAGGCACAACAGCACTGGGGATGTGTGCTTCCCCAGAGATGGAGCATCTCAACGTTCTCATTCTCGGCAGATGCATTTTCCGAAAGTGCAAACGTCCGGCCTCTTCTCCCACAAGGAAGGTGCCAGCCCTGAAAGCTGCTGCTGGTCTTCACCTACCCACTGCAGCCTATTCACAGGCACAACAGCACTGGGGATCTGTGCTTCCCCAGAGATGGAGCATCTCAACGTTCTCATTCTCGGCAGATGCATTTTCCGAAAGTGCAAACGTCCGGCCTCTTCTCCCACAAGGAAGGTGCCAGCCCTGAAAGCTGCTGCTGGTCTTCACCTACCCACTGCAGCCTATTCACAGGCACAACAACACTGGGGATCTGTGCTTCCCCAGAGATGGAGCATCTCAACGTTCTCATTCTCGGCAGATGCATTTTCCGAAAGTGCAAACGTCCGGCCTCTTCTCCCACAAGGAAGGGGCCAGCCCTGAAAGCTGCTGCTGGTCTTCACCTACCCACTGCAGCCTATTCACAGGCACAACAGCACTGGGGATCTGTGCTTCCCCAGAGATGGAGCATCGCAACGTTCTCATTCTCGGCAGATGCATTTTCCGAAAGTGCAAACGTCCGGCCTCTTCTCCCACAAGGAAGGGGCCAGCCCTGAAAGCTGCTGCTGGTCTTCACCTACCCACTGCAGCCTATTCACAGGCACAACAGCACTGGGGATCTGTGCTTCCCCAGAGATGGAGCATCTCAACGTTCTCATTCTCGGCAGATGCATTTTCCGAAAGTGCAAACGTCCGGCCTCTTCTCCCACAAGGAAGGTGCCAGCCCTGAAAGCTGCTGCTGGTCTTCACCTACCCACTGCAGCCTATTCACAGGCACAACAGCACTGGGGATCTGTGCTTCCCCAGAGATGGAGCATCGCAACGTTCTCATTCTCGGCAGATGCATTTTTCCGAAAGTGCAAACGTCCGGCCTCTTCTCCCACAAGGAAGGGGCCAGCCCTGAAAGCTGCTGCTGGTCTTCACCTACCCACTGCAGCCTATTCACAGCACAACAGCACTGGGGATCTGTGCTTCCCCAGAGATGGAGCATCGCAACGTTCTCATTCTCGGCAGATGCATTTTCCGAAAGTGCAAACGTCCGGCCTCTTCTCCCACAAGGAAGGTGCCAGCCCTGAAAGCTGCTGCTGGTCTTCACCTACCCACTGCAGCCTATTCACAGGCACAACAGCACTGGGGATCTGTGCTTCCCCAGAGATGGAGCATCGCAACGTTCTCATTCTCGGCAGATGCATTTTCCGAAAGTGCAAACGTCCGGCCTCTTCTCCCACAAGGAAGGTGCCAGCCCTGAAAGCTGCTGCTGGTCTTCACCTACCTACTGCAGCCTATTCACAGGCACAACAGCACTGGGGATCTGTGCTTCCCCAGAGATGGAGCATCTCAACGTTCTCATTCTCGGCAGATGCATTTTCTGAAAGTGCAAACGTCCGGCCTCTTTTCCCACAAGGAAGGGGCCAGCCCTGAAAGCTGCTGCTGGTCTTCACCTACCCACTGCAGCCTATTCACAGGCACAACAGCACTGGGGATCTGTGCTTCCCCAGAGATGGAGCATCTCAACGTTCTCATTCTCGGCAGATGCATTTTCCGAAAGTGCAAACGTCCGGCCTCTTCTCCCACAAGGAAGGTGCCAGCCCTGAAAGCTGCTGCTGGTCTTCACCTACCCACTGCAGCCTATTCACAGGCACAACAGCACTGGGGATCTGTGCTTCCCCAGAGATGGAGCATCGCAACGTTCTCATTCTCGGCAGATGCATTTTCCGAAAGTGCAAACGTCCGGCCTCTTCTCCCACAAGGAAGGTGCCAGCCCTGAAAGCTGCTGCTGGTCTTCACCTACCCACTGCAGCCTATTCACAGGCACAACAGCACTGGGGATCTGTGCTTCCCCAGAGATGGAGCATCGCAACGTTCTCATTCTCGGCAGATGCATTTTCCGAAAGTGCAAACGTCCGGCCTCTTCTCCCACAAGGAAGGTGCCAGCCCTGAAAGCTGCTGCTGGTCTTCACCTACCCACTGCAGCCTATTCACAGGCACAACAGCACTGGGGATCTGTGCTTCCCCAGAGATGGAGCATCGCAACGTTCTCATTCTCGGCAGATGCATTTTTCCGAAAGTGCAAACGTCCGGCCTCTTCTCCCACAAGGAAGGTGCCAGCCCTGAAAGCTGCTGCTGGTCTTCACCTACCCACTGCAGCCTATTCACAGGCACAACTGCACTGGGGATCTGTGGTTCCCCAGAGATGGAGCATCGCAACGTTCTCATTCTCGGCAGATGCATTTTTCCGAAAGTGCAAACGTCCGGCCTCTTCTCCCACAAGGAAGGTGCCAGCCCTGAAAGCTGCTGCTGGTCTTCACCTACCCACTGCAGCCTATTCACAGGCACAACAGCACTGGGGATCTGTGCTTCCCCAGAGATGGAGCATCGCAACGTTCTCATTCTCGGCAGATGCATTTTCCGAAAGTGCAAACGTCCGGCCTCTTCTCCCACAAGGAAGGGGCCAGCCCTGAAAGCTGCTGCTGGTCTTCACCTACCCACTGCAGCCTATTCACAGGCACAACAGCACTGGGGATCTGTGCTTCCCCAGAGATGGAGCATCTCAACGTTCTCATTCTCGGCAGATGCATTTTCCGAAAGTGCAAACGTCCGGCCTCTTCTCCCACAAGGAAGGGGCCAGCCCTGAAAGCTGCTGCTGGTCTTCACCTACCTACTGCAGCCTATTCACAGGCACAACAGCACTGGGGATCTGTGCTTCCCCAGAGATGGAGCATCTCAACGTTCTCATTCTCGGCAGATGCATTTTCCGAAAGTGCAAACGTCCGGCCTCTTCTCCCACAAGGAAGGGGCCAGCCCTGAAAGCTGCTGCTGGTCTTCACCTACCCACTGCAGCCTATTCACAGGCACAACAGCACTGGGGATCTGTGCTTCCCCAGAGATGGAGCATCGCAACGTTCTCATTCTCGGCAGATGCATTTTCCGAAAGTGCAAACGTCCGGCCTCTTCTCCCACAAGGAAGGTGCCAGCCCTGAAAGCTGCTGCTGCTCTTCACCTACCCACTGCAGCCTATTCACAGCACAACAGCACTGGGGATCTGTGCTTCCCCAGAGATGGAGCATCGCAACGTTCTCATTCTCGGCAGATGCATTTTCCGAAAGTGCAAACGTCCGGCCTCTTCTCCCACAAGGAAGGTGCCAGCCCTGAAAGCTGCTGCTGGTCTTCACCTACCCACTGCAGCCTATTCACAGCACAACAGCACTGGGGATCTGTGCTTCCCCAGAGATGGAGCATCGCAACGTTCTCATTCTCGGCAGATGCATTTTCCGAAAGTGCAAACGTCCGGCCTCTTCTCCCACAAGGAAGGGGCCAGCCCTGAAAGCTGCTGCTGGTCTTCACCTACCCACTGCAGCCTATTCACAGGCACAACAGCACTGGGGATCTGTGCTTCCCCAGAGATGGAGCATCGCAACGTTCTCATTCTCGGCAGATGCATTTTTCCGAAAGTGCAAACGTCCGGCCTCTTCTCCCACAAGGAAGGGGCCAGCCCTGAAAGCTGCTGCTGGTCTTCACCTACCCACTGCAGCCTATTCACAGGCACAACAGCACTGGGGATCTGTGCTTCCCCAGAGATGGAGCATCGCAACGTTCTCATTCTCGGCAGATGCATTTTCCGAAAGTGCAAACGTCCGGCCTCTTCTCCCACAAGGAAGGTGCCAGCCCTGAAAGCTGCTGCTGGTCTTCACCTACCCACTGCAGCCTATTCACAGGCACAACTGCACTGGGGATCTGTGCTTCCCCAGAGATGGAGCATCGCAACGTTCTCATTCTCGGCAGATGCATTTTCCGAAAGTGCAAACGTCCGGCCTCTTCTCCCACAAGGAAGGGGCCAGCCCTGAAAGCTGCTGCTGGTCTTCACCTACCCACTGCAGCCTATTCACAGGCACAACAGCACTGGGGATCTGTGCTTCCCCAGAGATGGAGCATCGCAACGTTCTCATTCTCGGCAGATGCATTTTCCGAAAGTGCAAACGTCCGGCCTCTTCTCCCACAAGGAAGGGGCCAGCCCTGAAAGCTGCTGCTGGTCTTCACCTACCCACTGCAGCCTATTCACAGGCACAACAGCACTGGGGATCTGTGCTTCCCCAGAGATGGAGCATCGCAACGTTCTCATTCTCGGCAGATGCATTTTCCGAAAGTGCAAACGTCTGGCCTCTTCTTCCACAAGGAAGGGGCCAGCCCTGAAAGCTGCTGCTGGTCTTCACCTACCCACTGCAGCCTATTCACAGGCACAACAGCACTGGGGATCTGTGCTTCCCCAGAGATGGAGCATCGCAACGTTCTCATTCTCGGCAGATGCATTTTCCGAAAGTGCAAACGTCCGGCCTCTTCTCCCACAAGGAAGGGGCCAGCCCTGAAAGCTGCTGCTGGTCTTCACCTACCCACTGCAGCCTATTCACAGGCACAACAGCACTGGGGATCTGTGCTTCCCCAGAGATGGAGCATCTCAACGTTCTCATTCTCGGCAGATGCATTTTCCGAAAGTGCAAACGTCCGGCCTCTTCTCCCACAAGGAAGGGGCCAGCCCTGAAAGCTGCTGCTGGTCTTCACCTACCCACTGCAGCCTATTCACAGGCACAACAGCACTGGGGATCTGTGCTTCCCCAGAGATGGAGCATCTCAACGTTCTCATTCTCGGCAGATGCATTTTCCGAAAGTGCAAACGTCCGGCCTCTTCTCCCACAAGGAAGGGGCCAGCCCTGAAAGCTGCTGCTGGTCTTCACCTACCCACTGCAGCCTATTCACAGGCACAACAGCACTGGGGATCTGTGCTTCCCCAGAGATGGAGCATCGCAACGTTCTCATTCTCGGCAGATGCATTTTCCGAAAGTGCAAACGTCCGGCCTCTTCTCCCACAAGGAAGGGGCCAGCCCTGAAAGCTGCTGCTGGTCTTCACCTACCCACTGCAGCCTATTCACAGGCACAACTGCACTGGGGATCTGTGCTTCCCCAGAGATGGAGCATCGCAACGTTCTCATTCTCGGCAGATGCATTTTCCGAAAGTGCAAACGTCCGGCCTCTTCTCCCACAAGGAAGGTGCCAGCCCTGAAAGCTGCTGCTGCTCTTCACCTACCCACTGCAGCCTATTCACAGGCACAACAGCACTGGGGATCTGTGCTTCCCCAGAGATGGAGCATCTCAACGTTCTCATTCTCGGCAGATGCATTTTCCGAAAGTGCAAACGTCCGGCCTCTTCTCCCACAAGGAAGGGGCCAGCCCTGAAAGCTGCTGCTGGTCTTCACCTACCCACTGCAGCCTATTCACAGGCACAACAGCACTGGGGATCTGTGCTTCCCCAGAGATGGAGCATCGCAACGTTCTCATTCTCGGCAGATGCATTTTCCGAAAGTGCAAACGTCCGGCCTCTTCTCCCACAAGGAAGGGGCCAGCCCTGAAAGCTGCTGCTGGTCTTCACCTACCCACTGCAGCCTATTCACAGGCACAACAGCACTGGGGATCTGTGCTTCCCCAGAGATGGAGCATCTCAACGTTCTCATTCTCGGCAGATGCATTTTCCGAAAGTGCAAACGTCCGGCCTCTTCTCCCACAAGGAAGGTGCCAGCCCTGAAA
The DNA here is from genome assembly GCA_028022735.1 of Gypaetus barbatus. Taxonomy (NCBI): domain Eukaryota; kingdom Metazoa; phylum Chordata; class Aves; order Accipitriformes; family Accipitridae; genus Gypaetus; species Gypaetus barbatus. Next base: position 40,754 of record JAQMCM010000088.1, read on the forward strand.
GCTGCTGCTGGTCTTCACCTACCCACTGCAGCCTATTCACAGGCACAACAGCACTGGGGATCTGTGCTTCCCCAGAGATGGAGCATCTCAACGTTCTCATTCTCGGCAGATGCATTTTTCCGAAAGTGCAAACGTCCGGCCTCTTCTCCCACAAGGAAGGTGCCAGCCCTGAAAGCTGCTGCTGGTCTTCACCTACCCACTGCAGCCTATTCACAGGCACAACAGCACTGGGGATCTGTGCTTCCCCAGAGATGGAGCATCGCAACGTTCTCATTCTCGGCAGATGCATTTTCCGAAAGTGCAAACGTCCGGCCTCTTCTCCCACAAGGAAGGTGCCAGCCCTGAAAGCTGCTGCTGGTCTTCACCTACCCCCTGCAGCCTATTCACAGGCACAACAGCACTGGGGATCTGTGCTTCCCCAGAGATGGAGCATCGCAACGTTCTCATTCTCGGCAGATGCATTTTCCGAAAGTGCAAACGTCCGGCCTCTTCTCCCACAAGGAAGGTGCCAGCCCTGAAAGCTGCTGCTGGTCTTCACCTACCCACTGCAGCCTATTCACAGGCACAACAGCACTGGGGATCTGTGCTTCCCCAGAGATGGAGCATCGCAACGTTCTCATTCTCGGCAGATGCATTTTTCCGAAAGTGCAAACGTCCGGCCTCTTCTCCCACAAGGAAGGTGCCAGCCCTGAAAGCTGCTGCTGGTCTTCACCTACCCACTGCAGCCTATTCACAGGCACAACTGCACTGGGGATCTGTGGTTCCCCAGAGATGGAGCATCGCAACGTTCTCATTCTCGGCAGATGCATTTTTCCGAAAGTGCAAACGTCCGGCCTCTTCTCCCACAAGGAAGGTGCCAGCCCTGAAAGCTGCTGCTGGTCTTCACCTACCCACTGCAGCCTATTCACAGGCACAACAGCACTGGGGATCTGTGCTTCCCCAGAGATGGAGCATCGCAACGTTCTCATTCTCGGCAGATGCATTTTCCGAAAGTGCAAACGTCCGGCCTCTTCTCCCACAAGGAAGGGGCCAGCCCTGAAAGCTGCTGCTGGTCTTCACCTACCCACTGCAGCCTATTCACAGGCACAACAGCACTGGGGATCTGTGCTTCCCCAGAGATGGAGCATCTCAACGTTCTCATTCTCGGCAGATGCATTTTCCGAAAGTGCAAACGTCCGGCCTCTTCTCCCACAAGGAAGGGGCCAGCCCTGAAAGCTGCTGCTGGTATTCACCTACCTACTGCAGCCTATTCACAGGCACAACAGCACTGGGGATCTGTGCTTCCCCAGAGATGGAGCATCTCAACGTTCTCATTCTCGGCAGATGCATTTTCCGAAAGTGCAAACGTCCGGCCTCTTCTCCCACAAGGAAGGGGCCAGCCCTGAAAGCTGCTGCTGGTCTTCACCTACCCACTGCAGCCTATTCACAGGCACAACAGCACTGGGGATCTGTGCTTCCCCAGAGATGGAGCATCGCAACGTTCTCATTCTCGGCAGATGCATTTTCCGAAAGTGCAAACGTCCGGCCTCTTCTCCCACAAGGAAGGTGCCAGCCCTGAAAGCTGCTGCTGCTCTTCACCTACCCACTGCAGCCTATTCACAGCACAACAGCACTGGGGATCTGTGCTTCCCCAGAGATGGAGCATCGCAACGTTCTCATTCTCGGCAGATGCATTTTCCGAAAGTGCAAACGTCCGGCCTCTTCTCCCACAAGGAAGGTGCCAGCCCTGAAAGCTGCTGCTGGTCTTCACCCACCCACTGCAGCCTATTCACAGCACAACAGCACTGGGGATCTGTGCTTCCCCAGAGATGGAGCATCGCAACGTTCTCATTCTCGGCAGATGCATTTTCCGAAAGTGCAAACGTCCGGCCTCTTCTCCCACAAGGAAGGGGCCAGCCCTGAAAGCTGCTGCTGGTCTTCACCTACCCACTGCAGCCTATTCACAGGCACAACAGCACTGGGGATCTGTGCTTCCCCAGAGATGGAGCATCGCAACGTTCTCATTCTCGGCAGATGCATTTTCCGAAAGTGCAAACGTCCGGCCTCTTCTCCCACAAGGAAGGGGCCAGCCCTGAAAGCTGCTGCTGGTCTTCACCTACCCACTGCAGCCTATTCACAGGCACAACAGCACTGGGGATCTGTGCTTCCCCAGAGATGGAGCATCGCAACGTTCTCATTCTCGGCAGATGCATTTTCCGAAAGTGCAAACGTCCGGCCTCTTCTCCCACAAGGAAGGTGCCAGCCCTGAAAGCTGCTGCTGCTCTTCACCTACCCACTGCAGCCTATTCACAGGCACAACAGCACTGGGGATCTGTGCTTCCCCAGAGATGGAGCATCGCAACGTTCTCATTCTCGGCAGATGCATTTTCCGAAAGTGCAAACGTCCGGCCTCTTCTCCCACAAGGAAGGTGCCAGCCCTGAAAGCTGCTGCTGGTCTTCACCTACCTACTGCAGCCTATTCACAGGCACAACAGCACTGGGGATCTGTGCTTCCCCAGAGATGGAGCATCTCAACGTTCTCATTCTCGGCAGATGCATTTTCCGAAAGTGCAAACGTCCGGCCTCTTCTCCCACAAGGAAGGGGCCAGCCCTGAAAGCTGCTGCTGGTCTTCACCTACCCACTGCAGCCTATTCACAGGCACAACAGCACTGGGGATCTGTGCTTCCCCAGAGATGGAGCATCTCAACGTTCTCATTCTCGGCAGATGCATTTTCCGAAAGTGCAAACGTCCGGCCTCTTCTCCCACAAGGAAGGGGCCAGCCCTGAAAGCTGCTGCTGGTCTTCACCTACCCACTGCAGCCTATTCACAGGCACAACAGCACTGGGGATCTGTGCTTCCCCAGAGATGGAGCATCTCAACGTTCTCATTCTCGGCAGATGCATTTTCCGAAAGTGCAAACGTCCGGCCTCTTCTCCCACAAGGAAGGTGCCAGCCCTGAAAGCTGCTGCTGGTCTTCACCTACCCACTGCAGCCTATTCACAGGCACAACAGCACTGGGGATCTGTGCTTCCCCAGAGATGGAGCATCGCAACGTTCTCATTCTCGGCAGATGCATTTTCCGAAAGTGCAAACGTCCGGCCTCTTCTCCCACAAGGAAGGTGCCAGCCCTGAAAGCTGCTGCTGGTCTTCACCTACCCACTGCAGCCTATTCACAGGCACAACAGCACTGGGGATCTGTGCTTCCCCAGAGATGGAGCATCGCAACGTTCTCATTCTCGGCAGATGCATTTTTCCGAAAGTGCAAACGTCCGGCCTCTTCTCCCACAAGGAAGGTGCCAGCCCTGAAAGCTGCTGCTGGTCTTCACCTACCCACTGCAGCCTATTCACAGGCAGAACTGCACTGGGGATCTGTGCTTCCCCAGAGATGGAGCATCGCAACGTTCTCATTCTCGGCAGATGCATTTTTCCGAAAGTGCAAACGTCCGGCCTCTTCTCCCACAAGGAAGGGGCCAGCCCTGAAAGCTGCTGCTGGTCTTCACCTACCCACTGCAGCCTATTCACAGGCACAACAGCACTGGGGATCTGTGCTTCCCCAGAGATGGAGCATCGCAACGTTCTCATTCTCGGCAGATGCATTTTCCGAAAGTGCAAACGTCCGGCCTCTTCTCCCACAAGGAAGGTGCCAGCCCTGAAAGCTGCTGCTGGTCTTCACCTACCCACTGCAGCCTATTCACAGGCACAACTGCACTGGGGATCTGTGCTTCCCCAGAGATGGAGCATCGCAACGTTCTCATTCTCGGCAGATGCATTTTCCGAAAGTGCAAACGTCCGGCCTCTTCTCCCACAAGGAAGGGGCCAGCCCTGAAAGCTGCTGCTGGTCTTCACCTACCCACTGCAGCCTATTCACAGGCACAACAGCACTGGGGATCTGTGCTTCCCCAGAGATGGAGCATCGCAACGTTCTCATTCTCGGCAGATGCATTTTCCGAAAGTGCAAACGTCCGGCCTCTTCTCCCACAAGGAAGGGGCCAGCCCTGAAAGCTGCTGCTGGTCTTCACCTACCCACTGCAGCCTATTCACAGGCACAACAGCACTGGGGATCTGTGCTTCCCCAGAGATGGAGCATCGCAACGTTCTCATTCTCGGCAGATGCATTTTCCGAAAGTGCAAACGTCTGGCCTCTTCTTCCACAAGGAAGGGGCCAGCCCTGAAAGCTGCTGCTGGTCTTCACCTACCCACTGCAGCCTATTCACAGGCACAACAGCACTGGGGATCTGTGCTTCCCCAGAGATGGAGCATCGCAACGTTCTCATTCTCGGCAGATGCATTTTCCGAAAGTGCAAACGTCCGGCCTCTTCTCCCACAAGGAAGGGGCCAGCCCTGAAAGCTGCTGCTGGTCTTCACCTACCCACTGCAGCCTATTCACAGGCACAACAGCACTGGGGATCTGTGCTTCCCCAGAGATGGAGCATCTCAACGTTCTCATTCTCGGCAGATGCATTTTCCGAAAGTGCAAACGTCCGGCCTCTTCTCCCACAAGGAAGGGGCCAGCCCTGAAAGCTGCTGCTGGTCTTCACCTACCCACTGCAGCCTATTCACAGGCACAACAGCACTGGGGATCTGTGCTTCCCCAGAGATGGAGCATCTCAACGTTCTCATTCTCGGCAGATGCATTTTCCGAAAGTGCAAACGTCCGGCCTCTTCTCCCACAAGGAAGGGGCCAGCCCTGAAAGCTGCTGCTGGTCTTCACCTACCCACTGCAGCCTATTCACAGGCACAACAGCACTGGGGATCTGTGCTTCCCCAGAGATGGAGCATCGCAACGTTCTCATTCTCGGCAGATGCATTTTCCGAAAGTGCAAACGTCCGGCCTCTTCTCCCACAAGGAAGGGGCCAGCCCTGAAAGCTGCTGCTGGTCTTCACCTACCCACTGCAGCCTATTCACAGGCACAACTGCACTGGGGATCTGTGCTTCCCCAGAGATGGAGCATCGCAACGTTCTCATTCTCGGCAGATGCATTTTCCGAAAGTGCAAACGTCCGGCCTCTTCTCCCACAAGGAAGGTGCCAGCCCTGAAAGCTGCTGCTGCTCTTCACCTACCCACTGCAGCCTATTCACAGGCACAACAGCACTGGGGATCTGTGCTTCCCCAGAGATGGAGCATCTCAACGTTCTCATTCTCGGCAGATGCATTTTCCGAAAGTGCAAACGTCCGGCCTCTTCTCCCACAAGGAAGGGGCCAGCCCTGAAAGCTGCTGCTGGTCTTCACCTACCCACTGCAGCCTATTCACAGGCACAACAGCACTGGGGATCTGTGCTTCCCCAGAGATGGAGCATCGCAACGTTCTCATTCTCGGCAGATGCATTTTCCGAAAGTGCAAACGTCCGGCCTCTTCTCCCACAAGGAAGGGGCCAGCCCTGAAAGCTGCTGCTGGTCTTCACCTACCCACTGCAGCCTATTCACAGGCACAACAGCACTGGGGATCTGTGCTTCCCCAGAGATGGAGCATCTCAACGTTCTCATTCTCGGCAGATGCATTTTCCGAAAGTGCAAACGTCCGGCCTCTTCTCCCACAAGGAAGGTGCCAGCCCTGAAAGCTGCTGCTGGTCTTCACCTACCCACTGCAGCCTATTCACAGGCACAACAGCACTGGGGATCTGTGCTTCCCCAGAGATGGAGCATCTCAACGTTCTCATTCTCGGCAGATGCATTTTTCCGAAAGTGCAAACGTCCGGCCTCTTCTCCCACAAGGAAGGTGCCAGCCCTGAAAGCTGCTGCTGGTCTTCACCTACCCACTGCAGCCTATTCACAGGCACAACAGCACTGGGGATCTGTGCTTCCCCAGAGATGGAGCATCTCAACGTTCTCATTCTCGGCAGATGCATTTTCCGAAAGTGCAAACGTCCGGCCTCTTCTCCCACAAGGAAGGTGCCAGCCCTGAAAGCTGCTGCTGGTCTTCACCTACCCACTGCAGCCTATTCACAGGCACAACAGCACTGGGGATCTGAGCTTTCCCACAGACGGAACATCTCTTCATGCCCGTTCTCGATAGAGCCGTTTTCCGAAACGACAAACGTCCGGCCTCTTCTCCCACAAGGAAGGGGCCAGCCCTGAAAGCTGTTGCTGCTCTTCACCTACCCACTGCAGCCTATTCACAGGCACAACAGCACTGGGGATCTGAGATTTCCCACAGACGGAACATCTCATCGTGCCCGTTCTCGGCAGAGCCTTTTTCCGAAACGTGAAACGTCCGGCTCCTTCTCCCACAAGGAAGGGGCCAGCCCTGAAAGCTGCTGCTGGTCTTCACCTACCCACTGCAGCCTATTCACAGGCACAACAGCACTGGGGATCTGTGCTTCCCCAGAGATGGAGCATCGCAACGTTCTCATTCTCGGCAGATGCATTTTCCGAAAGTGCAAACGTCCGGCCTCTTCTCCCACAAGGAAGGTGCCAGCCCTGAAAGCTGCTGCTGGTCTTCACCTACCCCCTGCAGCCTATTCACAGGCACAACAGCACTGGGGATCTGTGCTTCCCCAGAGATGGAGCATCTCAACGTTCTCATTCTCGGCAGATGCATTTTTCCGAAAGTGCAAACGTCCGGCCTCTTCTCCCACAAGGAAGGGGCCAGCCCTGAAAGCTGCTGCTGGTCTTCACCTACCCACTGCAGCCTATTCACAGGCACAACAGCACTGGGGATCTGTGCTTCCCCAGAGATGGAGCATCGCAACGTTCTCATTCTCGGCAGATGCATTTTTCCGAAAGTGCAAACGTCCGGCCTCTTCTCCCACAAGTAAGGTGCCAGCCCTGAAAGCTGCTGCTGGTCTTCACCTACCCACTGCAGCCTATTCACAGGCACAACTGCACTGGGGATCTGTGCTTACCCAGAGATGGAGCATCGCAACGTTCTCATTCTCGGCAGATGCATTTTTCCGAAAGTGCAAACGTCCGGCCTCTTCTCCCACAAGGAAGGTGCCAGCCCTGAAAGCTGCTGCTGGTCTTCACCTACCCACTGCAGCCTATTCACAGCACAACAGCACTGGGGATCTGTGCTTCCCCAGAGATGGAGCATCGCAACGTTCTCATTCTCGGCAGATGCATTTTCCGAAAGTGCAAACGTCCGGCCTCTTCTCCCACAAGGAAGGTGCCAGCCCTGAAAGCTGCTGCTGCTCTTCACCTACCCACTGCAGCCTATTCACAGGCACAACAGCACTGGGGATCTGTGCTTCCCCAGAGATGGAGCATCGCAACGTTCTCATTCTCGGCAGATGCATTTTCCGAAAGTGCAAACGTCCGGCCTCTTCTCCCACAAGGAAGGGGCCAGCCCTGAAAGCTGCTGCTGGTCTTCACCTACCCACTGCAGCCTATTCACAGGCACAACAGCACTGGGGATCTGTGCTTCCCCAGAGATGGAGCATCGCAACGTTCTCATTCTCGGCAGATGCATTTTCCGAAAGTGCAAACGTCTGGCCTCTTCTTCCACAAGGAAGGGGCCAGCCCTGAAAGCTGCTGCTGGTCTTCACCTACCCACTGCAGCCTATTCACAGGCACAACAGCACTGGGGATCTGTGCTTCCCCAGAGATGGAGCATCGCAACGTTCTCATTCTCGGCAGATGCATTTTCCGAAAGTGCAAACGTCCGGCCTCTTCTCCCACAAGGAAGGGGCCAGCCCTGAAAGCTGCTGCTGGTCTTCACCTACCCACTGCAGCCTATTCACAGGCACAACAGCACTGGGGATCTGTGCTTCCCCAGAGATGGAGCATCTCAACGTTCTCATTCTCGGCAGATGCATTTTCCGAAAGTGCAAACGTCCGGCCTCTTCTCCCACAAGGAAGGGGCCAGCCCTGAAAGCTGCTGCTGGTCTTCACCTACCCACTGCAGCCTATTCACAGGCACAACAGCACTGGGGATCTGTGCTTCCCCAGAGATGGAGCATCTCAACGTTCTCATTCTCGGCAGATGCATTTTCCGAAAGTGCAAACGTCCGGCCTCTTCTCCCACAAGGAAGGGGCCAGCCCTGAAAGCTGCTGCTGGTCTTCACCTACCCACTGCAGCCTATTCACAGGCACAACAGCACTGGGGATCTGTGCTTCCCCAGAGATGGAGCATCGCAACGTTCTCATTCTCGGCAGATGCATTTTCCGAAAGTGCAAACGTCCGGCCTCTTCTCCCACAAGGAAGGGGCCAGCCCTGAAAGCTGCTGCTGGTCTTCACCTACCCCCTGCAGCCTATTCACAGGCACAACAGCACTGGGGATCTGTGCTTCCCCAGAGATGGAGCATCTCAACGTTCTCATTCTCGGCAGATGCATTTTTCCGAAAGTGCAAACGTCCGGCCTCTTCTCCCACAAGGAAGGGGCCAGCCCTGAAAGCTGCTGCTGGTCTTCACCTACCCACTGCAGCCTATTCACAGGCACAACAGCACTGGGGATCTGTGCTTCCCCAGAGATGGAGCATCGCAACGTTCTCATTCTCGGCAGATGCATTTTCCGAAAGTGCAAACGTCCGGCCTCTTCTCCCACAAGGAAGGTGCCAGCCCTGAAAGCTGCTGCTGGTCTTCACCTACCCACTGCAGCCTATTCACAGGCACAACAGCACTGGGGATCTGTGCTTCCCCAGAGATGGAGCATCGCAACGTTCTCATTCTCGGCAGATGCATTTTCCGAAAGTGCAAACGTCCGGCCTCTTCTCCCACAAGGAAGGTGCCAGCCCTGAAAGCTGCTGCTGGTCTTCACCTACCTACTGCAGCCTATTCACAGGCACAACAGCACTGGGGATCTGTGCTTCCCCAGAGATGGAGCATCTCAACGTTCTCATTCTCGGCAGATGCATTTTCCGAAAGTGCAAACGTCCGGCCTCTTCTCCCACAAGGAAGGTGCCAGCCCTGAAAGCTGCTGCTGCTCTTCACCTACCCACTGCAGCCTATTCACAGGCACAACAACACTGGGGATCTGTGCTTCCCCAGAGATGGAGCATCTCAACGTTCTCATTCTCGGCAGATGCATTTTCCGAAAGTGCAAACGTCCGGCCTCTTCTCCCACAAGGAAGGGGCCAGCCCTGAAAGCTGCTGCTGGTCTTCACCTACCCACTGCAGCCTATTCACAGGCACAACAGCACTGGGGATCTGTGCTTCCCCAGAGATGGAGCATCGCAACGTTCTCATTCTCGGCAGATGCATTTTCCGAAAGTGCAAACGTCCGGCCTCTTCTCCCACAAGGAAGGGGCCAGCCCTGAAAGCTGCTGCTGGTCTTCACCTACCCACTGCAGCCTATTCACAGGCACAACAGCACTGGGGATCTGTGCTTCCCCAGAGATGGAGCATCTCAACGTTCTCATTCTCGGCAGATGCATTTTCCGAAAGTGCAAACGTCCGGCCTCTTCTCCCACAAGGAAGGGGCCAGCCCTGAAAGCTGCTGCTGGTCTTCACCTACCCACTGCAGCCTATTCACAGGCACAACAGCACTGGGGATCTGTGCTTCCCCAGAGATGGAGCATCGCAACGTTCTCATTCTCGGCAGATGCATTTTTCCGAAAGTGCAAACGTCCGGCCTCTTCTCCCACAAGGAAGGTGCCAGCCCTGAAAGCTGCTGCTGCTCTTCACCTACCCACTGCAGCCTATTCACAGGCACAACTGCACTGGGGATCTGTGCTTCCCCAGAGATGGAGCATCGCAACGTTCTCATTCTCGGCAGATGCATTTTTCCGAAAGTGCAAACGTCCGGCCTCTTCTCCCACAAGGAAGGTGCCAGCCCTGAAAGCTGCTGCTGGTCTTCACCTACCCACTGCAGCCTATTCACAGGCACAACAGCACTGGGGATCTGTGCTTCCCCAGAGATGGAGCATCGCAACGTTCTCATTCTCGGCAGATGCATTTTTCCGAAAGTGCAAACGTCCGGCCTCTTCTCCCACAAGGAAGGTGCCAGCCCTGAAAGCTGCTGCTGGTCTTCACCTACCCACTGCAGCCTATTCACAGGCACAACAGCACTGGGGATCTGTGCTTCCCCAGAGATGGAGCATCGCAACGTTCTCATTCTCGGCAGATGCATTTTTCCGAAAGTGCAAACGTCCGGCCTCTTCTCCCACAAGGAAGGTGCCAGCCCTGAAAGCTGCTGCTGCTCTTCACCTACCCACTGCAGCCTATTCACAGGCACAACAGCACTGGGGATCTGTGCTTCCCCAGAGATGGAGCATCGCAACGTTCTCATTCTCGGCAGATGCATTTTCCGAAAGTGCAAACGTCCGGCCTCTTCTCCCACAAGGAAGGTGCCAGCCCTGAAAGCTGCTGCTGCTCTTCACCTACCCACTGCAGCCTATTCACAGGCACAACAGCACTGGGGATCTGTGCTTCCCCAGAGATGGAGCATCGCAACGTTCTCATTCTCGGCAGATGCATTTTCCGAAAGTGCAAACGTCCGGCCTCTTCTCCCACAAGGAAGGTGCCAGCCCTGAAAGCTGCTGCTGGTCTTCACCTACCTACTGCAGCCTATTCACAGGCACAACAGCACTGGGGATCTGTGCTTCCCCAGAGATGGAGCATCTCAACGTTCTCATTCTCGGCAGATGCATTTTCCGAAAGTGCAAACGTCCGGCCTCTTCTCCCACAAGGAAGGGGCCAGCCCTGAAAGCTGCTGCTGCTCTTCACCTACCCACTGCAGCCTATTCACAGGCACAACAGCACTGGGGATCTGTGCTTCCCCAGAGATGGAGCATCGCAACGTTCTCATTCTCGGCAGATGCATTTTCCGAAAGTGCAAACGTCCGGCCTCTTCTCCCACAAGGAAGGGGCCAGCCCTGAAAGCTGCTGCTGGTCTTCACCTACCCACTGCAGCCTATTCACAGCACAACAGCACTGGGGATCTGTGCTTCCCCAGAGATGGAGCATCTCAACGTTCTCATTCTCGGCAGATGCATTTTCCGAAAGTGCAAACGTCCGGCCTCTTCTCCCACAAGGAAGGGGCCAGCCCTGAAAGCTGCTGCTGGTCTTCACCTACCCACTGCAGCCTATTCACAGGCACAACAGCACTGGGGATCTGTGCTTCCCCAGAGATGGAGCATCTCAACGTTCTCATTCTCGGCAGATGCATTTTCCGAAAGTGCAAACGTCCGGCCTCTTCTCCCACAAGGAAGGTGCCAGCCCTGAAAGCTGCTGCTGCTCTTCACCTACCCACTGCAGCCTATTCACAGGCACAACAGCACTGGGGATCTGTGCTTCCCCAGAGATGGAGCATCGCAACGTTCTCATTCTCGGCAGATGCATTTTCCGAAAGTGCAAACGTCCGGCCTCTTCTCCCACAAGGAAGGGGCCAGCCCTGAAAGCTGCTGCTGGTCTTCACCTACCCACTGCAGCCTATTCACAGGCACAACTGCACTGGGGATCTGTGCTTCCCCAGAGATGGAGCATCGCAACGTTCTCATTCTCGGCAGATGCATTTTCCGAAAGTGCAAACGTCCGGCCTCTTCTCCCACAAGGAAGGTGCCAGCCCTGAAAGCTGCTGCTGGTCTTCACCTACCCACTGCAGCCTATTCACAGGCACAACAGCACTGGGGATCTGTGCTTCCCCAGAGATGGAGCATCTCAACGTTCTCATTCTCGGCAGATGCATTTTCCGAAAGTGCAAACGTCCGGCCTCTTCTCCCACAAGGAAGGTGCCAGCCCTGAAAGCTGCTGCTGCTCTTCACCTACCCACTGCAGCCTATTCACAGGCACAACAGCACTGGGGATCTGTGCTTCCCCAGAGATGGAGCATCGCAACGTTCTCATTCTCGGCAGATGCATTTTCCGAAAGTGCAAACGTCCGGCCTCTTCTCCCACAAGGAAGGTGCCAGCCCTGAAAGCTGCTGCTGGTCTTCACCTACCCACTGCAGCCTATTCACAGGCACAACAGCACTGGGGATCTGTGCTTCCCCAGAGATGGAGCATCTCAACGTTCTCATTCTCGGCAGATGCATTTTCCAAAAGTGCAAACGTCCGGCCTCTTCTCCCACAAGGAAGGTGCCAGCCCTGAAAGCTGCTGCTGCTCTTCACCTACCCACTGCAGCCTATTCACAGGCACAACAGCACTGGGGATCTGTGCTTCCCCAGAGATGGAGCATCTCAACGTTCTCATTCTCGGCAGATGCATTTTTCCGAAAGTGCAAACGTCCGGCCTCTTCTCCCACAAGGAAGGTGCCAGCCCTGAAAGCTGCTGCTGGTCTTCACCTACCCACTGCAGCCTATTCACAGGCACAACAGCACTGGGGATCTGTGCTTCCCCAGAGATGGAGCATCGCAACGTTCTCATTCTCGGCAGATGCATTTTCCGAAAGTGCAAACGTCCGGCCTCTTCTCCCACAAGGAAGGTGCCAGCCCTGAAAGCTGCTGCTGGTCTTCACCTACCCACTGCAGCCTATTCACAGGCACAACAGCACTGGGGATCTGTGCTTCCCCAGAGATGGAGCATCGCAACGTTCTCATTCTCGGCAGATGCATTTTCCGAAAGTGCAAACGTCCGGCCTCTTCTCCCACAAGGAAGGTGCCAGCCCTGAAAGCTGCTGCTGGTCTTCACCTACCCACTGCAGCCTATTCACAGCACAACAGCACTGGGGATCTGTGCTTCCCCAGAGATGGAGCATCGCAACGTTCTCATTCTCGGCAGATGCATTTTCCGAAAGTGCAAACGTCCGGCCTCTTCTCCCACAAGGAAGGTGCCAGCCCTGAAAGCTGCTGCTGGTCTTCACCTACCCACTGCAGCCTATTCACAGGCACAACAGCACTGGGGATCTGTGCTTCCCCAGAGATGGAGCATCGCAACGTTCTCATTCTCGGCAGATGCATTTTCCGAAAGTGCAAACGTCCGGCCTCTTCTCCCACAAGGAAGGGGCCAGCCCTGAAAGCTGCTGCTGGTCTTCACCTACCCACTGCAGCCTATTCACAGGCACAACAGCACTGGGGATCTGTGCTTCCCCAGAGATGGAGCATCGCAACGTTCTCATTCTCGGCAGATGCATTTTCCGAAAGTGCAAACGTCCGGCCTCTTCTCCCACAAGGAAGGGGCCAGCCCTGAAAGCTGCTGCTGGTCTTCACCTACCCACTGCAGCCTATTCACAGGCACAACAGCACTGGGGATCTGTGCTTCCCCAGAGATGGAGCATCTCAACGTTCTCATTCTCGGCAGATGCATTTTCCGAAAGTGCAAACGTCCGGCCTCTTCTCCCACAAGGAAGGTGCCAGCCCTGAAAGCTGCTGCTGCTCTTCACCTACCCACTGCAGCCTATTCACAGGCACAACAACACTGGGGATCTGTGCTTCCCCAGAGATGGAGCATCTCAACGTTCTCATTCTCGGCAGATGCATTTTCCGAAAGTGCAAACGTCCGGCCTCTTCTCCCACAAGGAAGGGGCCAGCCCTGAAAGCTGCTGCTGGTCTTCACCTACCCACTGCAGCCTATTCACAGGCACAACAGCACTGGGGATCTGTGCTTCCCCAGAGATGGAGCATCGCAACGTTCTCATTCTCGGCAGATGCATTTTCCGAAAGTGCAAACGTCCGGCCTCTTCTCCCACAAGGAAGGGGCCAGCCCTGAAAGCTGCTGCTGGTCTTCACCTACCCACTGCAGCCTATTCACAGGCACAACAGCACTGGGGATCTGTGCTTCCCCAGAGATGGAGCATCTCAACGTTCTCATTCTCGGCAGATGCATTTTCCGAAAGTGCAAACGTCCGGCCTCTTCTCCCACAAGGAAGGTGCCAGCCCTGAAAGCTGCTGCTGGTCTTCACCTACCCACTGCAGCCTATTCACAGGCACAACAGCACTGGGGATCTGTGCTTCCCCAGAGATGGAGCATCGCAACGTTCTCATTCTCGGCAGATGCATTTTTCCGAAAGTGCAAACGTCCGGCCTCTTCTCCCACAAGGAAGGTGCCAGCCCTGAAAGCTGCTGCTGCTCTTCACCTACCCACTGCAGCCTATTCACAGGCACAACTGCACTGGGGATCTGTGCTTCCCCAGAGATGGAGCATCGCAACGTTCTCATTCTCGGCAGATGCATTTTTCCGAAAGTGCAAACGTCCGGCCTCTTCTCCCACAAGGAAGGTGCCAGCCCTGAAAGCTGCTGCTGGTCTTCACCTACCCACTGCAGCCTATTTACAGGCACAACAGCACTGGGGATCTGTGCTTCCCCAGAGATGGAGCATCGCAACGTTCTCATTCTCGGCAGATGCATTTTTCCGAAAGTGCAAACGTCCGGCCTCTTCTCCCACAAGGAAGGTGCCAGCCCTGAAAGCTGCTGCTGGTCTTCACCTACCCACTGCAGCCTATTCACAGGCACAACAGCACTGGGGATCTGTGCTTCCCCAGAGATGGAGCATCGCAACGTTCTCATTCTCGGCAGATGCATTTTTCCGAAAGTGCAAACGTCCGGCCTCTTCTCCCACAAGGAAGGTGCCAGCCCTGAAAGCTGCTGCTGCTCTTCACCTACCCACTGCAGCCTATTCACAGGCACAACAGCACTGGGGATCTGTGCTTCCCCAGAGATGGAGCATCGCAACGTTCTCATTCTCGGCAGATGCATTTTCCGAAAGTGCAAACGTCCGGCCTCTTCTCCCACAAGGAAGGTGCCAGCCCTGAAAGCTGCTGCTGCTCTTCACCTACCCACTGCAGCCTATTCACAGGCACAACAGCACTGGGGATCTGTGCTTCCCCAGAGATGGAGCATCGCAACGTTCTCATTCTCGGCAGATGCATTTTCCGAAAGTGCAAACGTCCGGCCTCTTCTCCCACAAGGAAGGTGCCAGCCCTGAAAGCTGCTGCTGGTCTTCACCTACCTACTGCAGCCTATTCACAGGCACAACAGCACTGGGGATCTGTGCTTCCCCAGAGATGGAGCATCTCAACGTTCTCATTCTCGGCAGATGCATTTTCCGAAAGTGCAAACGTCCGGCCTCTTCTCCCACAAGGAAGGGGCCAGCCCTGAAAGCTGCTGCTGCTCTTCACCTACCCACTGCAGCCTATTCACAGGCACAACAGCACTGGGGATCTGTGCTTCCCCAGAGATGGAGCATCGCAACGTTCTCATTCTCGGCAGATGCATTTTCCGAAAGTGCAAACGTCCGGCCTCTTCTCCCACAAGGAAGGGGCCAGCCCTGAAAGCTGCTGCTGGTCTTCACCTACCCACTGCAGCCTATTCACAGCACAACAGCACTGGGGATCTGTGCTTCCCCAGAGATGGAGCATCTCAACGTTCTCATTCTCGGCAGATGCATTTTCCGAAAGTGCAAACGTCCGGCCTCTTCTCCCACAAGGAAGGGGCCAGCCCTGAAAGCTGCTGCTGGTCTTCACCTACCCACTGCAGCCTATTCACAGGCACAACAGCACTGGGGATCTGTGCTTCCCCAGAGATGGAGCATCTCAACGTTCTCATTCTCGGCAGATGCATTTTCCGAAAGTGCAAACGTCCGGCCTCTTCTCCCACAAGGAAGGTGCCAGCCCTGAAAGCTGCTGCTGCTCTTCACCTACCCACTGCAGCCTATTCACAGGCACAACAGCACTGGGGATCTGTGCTTCCCCAGAGATGGAGCATCGCAACGTTCTCATTCTCGGCAGATGCATTTTCCGAAAGTGCAAACGTCCGGCCTCTTCTCCCACAAGGAAGGGGCCAGCCCTGAAAGCTGCTGCTGGTCTTCACCTACCCACTGCAGCCTATTCACAGGCACAACTGCACTGGGGATCTGTGCTTCCCCAGAGATGGAGCATCGCAACGTTCTCATTCTCGGCAGATGCATTTTCCGAAAGTGCAAACGTCCGGCCTCTTCTCCCACAAGGAAGGTGCCAGCCCTGAAAGCTGCTGCTGGTCTTCACCTACCCACTGCAGCCTATTCACAGGCACAACAGCACTGGGGATCTGTGCTTCCCCAGAGATGGAGCATCTCAACGTTCTCATTCTCGGCAGATGCATTTTCCGAAAGTGCAAACGTCCGGCCTCTTCTCCCACAAGGAAGGTGCCAGCCCTGAAAGCTGCTGCTGCTCTTCACCTACCCACTGCAGCCTATTCACAGGCACAACAGCACTGGGGATCTGTGCTTCCCCAGAGATGGAGCATCGCAACGTTCTCATTCTCGGCAGATGCATTTTCCGAAAGTGCAAACGTCCGGCCTCTTCTCCCACAAGGAAGGTGCCAGCCCTGAAAGCTGCTGCTGGTCTTCACCTACCCACTGCAGCCTATTCACAGGCACAACAGCACTGGGGATCTGTGCTTCCCCAGAGATGGAGCATCTCAACGTTCTCATTCTCGGCAGATGCATTTTCCGAAAGTGCAAACGTCCGGCCTCTTCTCCCACAAGGAAGGTGCCAGCCCTGAAAGCTGCTGCTGGTCTTCACCTACCCACTGCAGCCTATTCACAGGCACAACAGCACTGGGGATCTGTGCTTCCCCAGAGATGGAGCATCTCAACGTTCTCATTCTCGGCAGATGCATTTTCCAAAAGTGCAAACGTCCGGCCTCTTCTCCCACAAGGAAGGTGCCAGCCCTGAAAGCTGCTGCTGCTCTTCACCTACCCACTGCAGCCTATTCACAGGCACAACAGCACTGGGGATCTGTGCTTCCCCAGAGATGGAGCATCTCAACGTTCTCATTCTCGGCAGATGCATTTTTCCGAAAGTGCAAACGTCCGGCCTCTTCTCCCACAAGGAAGGTGCCAGCCCTGAAAGCTGCTGCTGGTCTTCACCTACCCACTGCAGCCTATTCACAGGCACAACAGCACTGGGGATCTGTGCTTCCCCAGAGATGGAGCATCGCAACGTTCTCATTCTCGGCAGATGCATTTTCCGAAAGTGCAAACGTCCGGCCTCTTCTCCCACAAGGAAGGTGCCAGCCCTGAAAGCTGCTGCTGGTCTTCACCTACCCACTGCAGCCTATTCACAGGCACAACAGCACTGGGGATCTGTGCTTCCCCAGAGATGGAGCATCGCAACGTTCTCATTCTCGGCAGATGCATTTTCCGAAAGTGCAAACGTCCGGCCTCTTCTCCCACAAGGAAGGTGCCAGCCCTGAAAGCTGCTGCTGGTCTTCACCTACCCACTGCAGCCTATTCACAGCACAACAGCACTGGGGATCTGTGCTTCCCCAGAGATGGAGCATCGCAACGTTCTCATTCTCGGCAGATGCATTTTCCGAAAGTGCAAACGTCCGGCCTCTTCTCCCACAAGGAAGGTGCCAGCCCTGAAAGCTGCTGCTGGTCTTCACCTACCCACTGCAGCCTATTCACAGGCACAACAGCACTGGGGATCTGTGCTTCCCCAGAGATGGAGCATCGCAACGTTCTCATTCTCGGCAGATGCATTTTCCGAAAGTGCAAACGTCCGGCCTCTTCTCCCACAAGGAAGGGGCCAGCCCTGAAAGCTGCTGCTGGTCTTCACCTACCCACTGCAGCCTATTCACAGGCACAACAGCACTGGGGATCTGTGCTTCCCCAGAGATGGAGCATCGCAACGTTCTCATTCTCGGCAGATGCATTTTCCGAAAGTGCAAACGTCCGGCCTCTTCTCCCACAAGGAAGGGGCCAGCCCTGAAAGCTGCTGCTGGTCTTCACCTACCCACTGCAGCCTATTCACAGGCACAACAGCACTGGGGATCTGTGCTTCCCCAGAGATGGAGCATCTCAACGTTCTCATTCTCGGCAGATGCATTTTCCGAAAGTGCAAACGTCCGGCCTCTTCTCCCACAAGGAAGGTGCCAGCCCTGAAAGCTGCTGCTGCTCTTCACCTACCCACTGCAGCCTATTCACAGGCACAACAACACTGGGGATCTGTGCTTCCCCAGAGATGGAGCATCTCAACGTTCTCATTCTCGGCAGATGCATTTTCCGAAAGTGCAAACGTCCGGCCTCTTCTCCCACAAGGAAGGGGCCAGCCCTGAAAGCTGCTGCTGGTCTTCACCTACCCACTGCAGCCTATTCACAGGCACAACAGCACTGGGGATCTGTGCTTCCCCAGAGATGGAGCATCGCAACGTTCTCATTCTCGGCAGATGCATTTTCCGAAAGTGCAAACGTCCGGCCTCTTCTCCCACAAGGAAGGGGCCAGCCCTGAAAGCTGCTGCTGGTCTTCACCTACCCACTGCAGCCTATTCACAGGCACAACAGCACTGGGGATCTGTGCTTCCCCAGAGATGGAGCATCTCAACGTTCTCATTCTCGGCAGATGCATTTTCCGAAAGTGCAAACGTCCGGCCTCTTCTCCCACAAGGAAGGTGCCAGCCCTGAAAGCTGCTGCTGGTCTTCACCTACCCACTGCAGCCTATTCACAGGCACAACAGCACTGGGGATCTGTGCTTCCCCAGAGATGGAGCATCGCAACGTTCTCATTCTCGGCAGATGCATTTTTCCGAAAGTGCAAACGTCCGGCCTCTTCTCCCACAAGGAAGGTGCCAGCCCTGAAAGCTGCTGCTGCTCTTCACCTACCCACTGCAGCCTATTCACAGGCACAACTGCACTGGGGATCTGTGCTTCCCCAGAGATGGAGCATCGCAACGTTCTCATTCTCGGCAGATGCATTTTTCCGAAAGTGCAAACGTCCGGCCTCTTCTCCCACAAGGAAGGTGCCAGCCCTGAAAGCTGCTGCTGGTCTTCACCTACCCACTGCAGCCTATTTACAGGCACAACAGCACTGGGGATCTGTGCTTCCCCAGAGATGGAGCATCGCAACGTTCTCATTCTCGGCAGATGCATTTTTCCGAAAGTGCAAACGTCCGGCCTCTTCTCCCACAAGGAAGGTGCCAGCCCTGAAAGCTGCTGCTGGTCTTCACCTACCCACTGCAGCCTATTCACAGGCACAACAGCACTGGGGATCTGTGCTTCCCCAGAGATGGAGCATCGCAACGTTCTCATTCTCGGCAGATGCATTTTTCCGAAAGTGCAAACGTCCGGCCTCTTCTCCCACAAGGAAGGTGCCAGCCCTGAAAGCTGCTGCTGCTCTTCACCTACCCACTGCAGCCTATTCACAGGCACAACAGCACTGGGGATCTGTGCTTCCCCAGAGATGGAGCATCGCAACGTTCTCATTCTCGGCAGATGCATTTTCCGAAAGTGCAAACGTCCGGCCTCTTCTCCCACAAGGAAGGTGCCAGCCCTGAAAGCTGCTGCTGCTCTTCACCTACCCACTGCAGCCTATTCACAGGCACAACAGCACTGGGGATCTGTGCTTCCCCAGAGATGGAGCATCGCAACGTTCTCATTCTCGGCAGATGCATTTTCCGAAAGTGCAAACGTCCGGCCTCTTCTCCC
Source organism: Gypaetus barbatus (assembly GCA_028022735.1). Taxonomy (NCBI): domain Eukaryota; kingdom Metazoa; phylum Chordata; class Aves; order Accipitriformes; family Accipitridae; genus Gypaetus; species Gypaetus barbatus. The sequence goes on from JAQMCM010000088.1 coordinate 59,950, forward strand.
ACAAGGAAGGTGCCAGCCCTGAAAGCTGCTGCTGGTCTTCACCTACCTACTGCAGCCTATTCACAGGCACAACAGCACTGGGGATCTGTGCTTCCCCAGAGATGGAGCATCTCAACGTTCTCATTCTCGGCAGATGCATTTTCCGAAAGTGCAAACGTCCGGCCTCTTCTCCCACAAGGAAGGGGCCAGCCCTGAAAGCTGCTGCTGCTCTTCACCTACCCACTGCAGCCTATTCACAGGCACAACAGCACTGGGGATCTGTGCTTCCCCAGAGATGGAGCATCGCAACGTTCTCATTCTCGGCAGATGCATTTTCCGAAAGTGCAAACGTCCGGCCTCTTCTCCCACAAGGAAGGGGCCAGCCCTGAAAGCTGCTGCTGGTCTTCACCTACCCACTGCAGCCTATTCACAGCACAACAGCACTGGGGATCTGTGCTTCCCCAGAGATGGAGCATCTCAACGTTCTCATTCTCGGCAGATGCATTTTCCGAAAGTGCAAACGTCCGGCCTCTTCTCCCACAAGGAAGGGGCCAGCCCTGAAAGCTGCTGCTGGTCTTCACCTACCCACTGCAGCCTATTCACAGGCACAACAGCACTGGGGATCTGTGCTTCCCCAGAGATGGAGCATCTCAACGTTCTCATTCTCGGCAGATGCATTTTCCGAAAGTGCAAACGTCCGGCCTCTTCTCCCACAAGGAAGGTGCCAGCCCTGAAAGCTGCTGCTGCTCTTCACCTACCCACTGCAGCCTATTCACAGGCACAACAGCACTGGGGATCTGTGCTTCCCCAGAGATGGAGCATCGCAACGTTCTCATTCTCGGCAGATGCATTTTCCGAAAGTGCAAACGTCCGGCCTCTTCTCCCACAAGGAAGGGGCCAGCCCTGAAAGCTGCTGCTGGTCTTCACCTACCCACTGCAGCCTATTCACAGGCACAACTGCACTGGGGATCTGTGCTTCCCCAGAGATGGAGCATCGCAACGTTCTCATTCTCGGCAGATGCATTTTCCGAAAGTGCAAACGTCCGGCCTCTTCTCCCACAAGGAAGGTGCCAGCCCTGAAAGCTGCTGCTGGTCTTCACCTACCCACTGCAGCCTATTCACAGGCACAACAGCACTGGGGATCTGTGCTTCCCCAGAGATGGAGCATCTCAACGTTCTCATTCTCGGCAGATGCATTTTCCGAAAGTGCAAACGTCCGGCCTCTTCTCCCACAAGGAAGGTGCCAGCCCTGAAAGCTGCTGCTGCTCTTCACCTACCCACTGCAGCCTATTCACAGGCACAACAGCACTGGGGATCTGTGCTTCCCCAGAGATGGAGCATCGCAACGTTCTCATTCTCGGCAGATGCATTTTCCGAAAGTGCAAACGTCCGGCCTCTTCTCCCACAAGGAAGGTGCCAGCCCTGAAAGCTGCTGCTGGTCTTCACCTACCCACTGCAGCCTATTCACAGGCACAACAGCACTGGGGATCTGTGCTTCCCCAGAGATGGAGCATCTCAACGTTCTCATTCTCGGCAGATGCATTTTCCAAAAGTGCAAACGTCCGGCCTCTTCTCCCACAAGGAAGGTGCCAGCCCTGAAAGCTGCTGCTGCTCTTCACCTACCCACTGCAGCCTATTCACAGGCACAACAGCACTGGGGATCTGTGCTTCCCCAGAGATGGAGCATCGCAACGTTCTCATTCTCGGCAGATGCATTTTTCCGAAAGTGCAAACGTCCGGCCTCTTCTCCCACAAGGAAGGGGCCAGCCCTGAAAGCTGCTGCTGCTCTTCACCTACCCACTGCAGCCTATTCACAGGCACAACAGCACTGGGGATCTGTGCTTCCCCAGAGATGGAGCATCGCAACGTTCTCATTCTCGGCAGATGCATTTTCCGAAAGTGCAAACGTCCGGCCTCTTCTCCCACAAGGAAGGTGCCAGCCCTGAAAGCTGCTGCTGCTCTTCACCTACCCACTGCAGCCTATTCACAGGCACAACAGCACTGGGGATCTGTGCTTCCCCAGAGATGGAGCATCGCAACGTTCTCATTCTCGGCAGATGCATTTTCCGAAAGTGCAAACGTCCGGCCTCTTCTCCCACAAGGAAGGTGCCAGCCCTGAAAGCTGCTGCTGGTCTTCACCTACCCACTGCAGCCTATTCACAGCACAACAGCACTGGGGATCTGTGCTTCCCCAGAGATGGAGCATCGCAACGTTCTCATTCTCGGCAGATGCATTTTCCGAAAGTGCAAACGTCCGGCCTCTTCTCCCACAAGGAAGGTGCCAGCCCTGAAAGCTGCTGCTGGTCTTCACCTACCCACTGCAGCCTATTCACAGGCACAACAGCACTGGGGATCTGTGCTTCCCCAGAGATGGAGCATCGCAACGTTCTCATTCTCGGCAGATGCATTTTCCGAAAGTGCAAACGTCCGGCCTCTTCTCCCACAAGGAAGGGGCCAGCCCTGAAAGCTGCTGCTGGTCTTCACCTACCCACTGCAGCCTATTCACAGGCACAACAGCACTGGGGATCTGTGCTTCCCCAGAGATGGAGCATCTCAACGTTCTCATTCTCGGCAGATGCATTTTCCGAAAGTGCAAACGTCCGGCCTCTTCTCCCACAAGGAAGGTGCCAGCCCTGAAAGCTGCTGCTGGTCTTCACCTACCCACTGCAGCCTATTCACAGGCACAACAGCACTGGGGATCTGTGCTTCCCCAGAGATGGAGCATCTCAACGTTCTCATTCTCGGCAGATGCATTTTTCCGAAAGTGCAAACGTCCGGCCTCTTCTCCCACAAGGAAGGGGCCAGCCCTGAAAGCTGCTGCTGGTCTTCACCTACCCACTGCAGCCTATTCACAGGCACAACAGCACTGGGGATCTGTGCTTCCCCAGAGATGGAGCATCTCAACGTTCTCATTCTCGGCAGATGCATTTTCCGAAAGTGCAAACGTCCGGCCTCTTCTCCCACAAGGAAGGTGCCAGCCCTGAAAGCTGCTGCTGGTCTTCACCTACCCACTGCAGCCTATTCACAGGCACAACTGCACTGGGGATCTGTGCTTCCCCAGAGATGGAGCATCGCAACGTTCTCATTCTCGGCAGATGCATTTTCCGAAAGTGCAAACGTCCGGCCTCTTCTCCCACAAGGAAGGGGCCAGCCCTGAAAGCTGCTGCTGGTCTTCACCTACCCACTGCAGCCTATTCACAGCACAACAGCACTGGGGATCTGTGCTTCCCCAGAGATGGAGCATCGCAACGTTCTCATTCTCGGCAGATGCATTTTCCGAAAGTGCAAACGTCCGGCCTCTTCTCCCACAAGGAAGGTGCCAGCCCTGAAAGCTGCTGCTGGTCTTCACCTACCCACTGCAGCCTATTCACAGGCACAACAGCACTGGGGATCTGTGCTTCCCCAGAGATGGAGCATCTCAACGTTCTCATTCTCGGCAGATGCATTTTCCGAAAGTGCAAACGTCCGGCCTCTTCTCCCACAAGGAAGGGGCCAGCCCTGAAAGCTGCTGCTGGTCTTCACCTACCCACTGCAGCCTATTCACAGGCACAACAGCACTGGGGATCTGTGCTTCCCCAGAGATGGAGCATCGCAACGTTCTCATTCTCGGCAGATGCATTTTCCGAAAGTGCAAACGTCCGGCCTCTTCTCCCACAAGGAAGGTGCCAGCCCTGAAAGCTGCTGCTGGTCTTCACCTACCCACTGCAGCCTATTCACAGGCACAACAGCACTGGGGATCTGTGCTTCCCCAGAGATGGAGCATCGCAACGTTCTCATTCTCGGCAGATGCATTTTCCGAAAGTGCAAACGTCCGGCCTCTTCTCCCACAAGGAAGGTGCCAGCCCTGAAAGCTGCTGCTGGTCTTCACCTACCTACTGCAGCCTATTCACAGGCACAACAGCACTGGGGATCTGTGCTTCCCCAGAGATGGAGCATCTCAACGTTCTCATTCTCGGCAGATGCATTTTCCGAAAGTGCAAACGTCCGGCCTCTTCTCCCACAAGGAAGGTGCCAGCCCTGAAAGCTGCTGCTGGTCTTCACCTACCCACTGCAGCCTATTCACAGGCACAACAGCACTGGGGATCTGTGCTTCCCCAGAGATGGAGCATCTCAACGTTCTCATTCTCGGCAGATGCATTTTTCCGAAAGTGCAAACGTCCGGCCTCTTCTCCCACAAGGAAGGGGCCAGCCCTGAAAGCTGCTGCTGGTCTTCACCTACCCACTGCAGCCTATTCACAGGCACAACAGCACTGGGGATCTGTGCTTCCCCAGAGATGGAGCATCGCAACGTTCTCATTCTCGGCAGATGCATTTTTCCGAAAGTGCAAACGTCCGGCCTCTTCTCCCACAAGGAAGGTGCCAGCCCTGAAAGCTGCTGCTGGTCTTCACCTACCCACTGCAGCCTATTCACAGGCACAACAGCACTGGGGATCTGTGCTTCCCCAGAGATGGAGCATCGCAACGTTCTCATTCTCGGCAGATGCATTTTCCAAAAGTGCAAACGTCCGGCCTCTTCTCCCACAAGGAAGGGGCCAGCCCTGAAAGCTGCTGCTGGTCTTCACCTACCCACTGCAGCCTATTCACAGGCACAACAGCACTGGGGATCTGTGCTTCCCCAGAGATGGAGCATCTCAACGTTCTCATTCTCGGCAGATGCATTTTCCGAAAGTGCAAACGTCCGGCCTCTTCTCCCACAAGGAAGGTGCCAGCCCTGAAAGCTGCTGCTGCTCTTCACCTACCCACTGCAGCCTATTCACAGGCACAACAGCACTGGGGATCTGTGCTTCCCCAGAGATGGAGCATCGCAACGTTCTCATTCTCGGCAGATGCATTTTCCGAAAGTGCAAACGTCCGGCCTCTTCTCCCACAAGGAAGGTGCCAGCCCTGAAAGCTGCTGCTGCTCTTCACCTACCCACTGCAGCCTATTCACAGCACAACAGCACTGGGGATCTGTGCTTCCCCAGAGATGGAGCATCGCAACGTTCTCATTCTCGGCAGATGCATTTTCCGAAAGTGCAAACGTCCGGCCTCTTCTCCCACAAGGAAGGGGCCAGCCCTGAAAGCTGCTGCTGGTCTTCACCTACCCACTGCAGCCTATTCACAGGCACAACAGCACTGGGGATCTGTGCTTCCCCAGAGATGGAGCATCGCAACGTTCTCATTCTCGGCAGATGCATTTTCCGAAAGTGCAAACGTTCGGCCTCTTCTCCCACAAGGAAGGTGCCAGCCCTGAAAGCTGCTGCTGGTCTTCACCTACCCACTGCAGCCTATTCACAGGCACAACAGCACTGGGGATCTGTGCTTCCCCAGAGATGGAGCATCGCAACGTTCTCATTCTCGGCAGATGCATTTTCCGAAAGTGCAAACGTCCGGCCTCTTCTCCCACAAGGAAGGGGCCAGCCCTGAAAGCTGCTGCTGGTCTTCACCTACCCACTGCAGCCTATTCACAGGCACAACAGCACTGGGGATCTGTGCTTCCCCAGAGATGGAGCATCTCAACGTTCTCATTCTCGGCAGATGCATTTTCCGAAAGTGCAAACGTCCGGCCTCTTCTCCCACAAGGAAGGGGCCAGCCCTGAAAGCTGCTGCTGGTCTTCACCTACCCACTGCAGCCTATTCACAGGCACAACTGCACTGGGGATCTGTGCTTCCCCAGAGATGGAGCATCGCAACGTTCTCATTCTCGGCAGATGCATTTTCCGAAAGTGCAAACGTCCGGCCTCTTCTCCCACAAGGAAGGGGCCAGCCCTGAAAGCTGCTGCTGGTCTTCACCTACCCACTGCAGCCTATTCACAGGCACAACAGCACTGGGGATCTGTGCTTCCCCAGAGATGGAGCATCGCAACGTTCTCATTCTCGGCAGATGCATTTTTCCGAAAGTGCAAACGTCCGGCCTCTTCTCCCACAAGGAAGGGGCCAGCCCTGAAAGCTGCTGCTGGTCTTCACCTACCCACTGCAGCCTATTCACAGGCACAACAGCACTGGGGATCTGTGCTTCCCCAGAGATGGAGCATCTCAACGTTCTCATTCTCGGCAGATGCATTTTTCCGAAAGTGCAAACGTCCGGCCTCTTCTCCCACAAGTAAGGTGCCAGCCCTGAAAGCTGCTGCTGGTCTTCACCTACCCACTGCAGCCTATTCACAGGCACAACTGCACTGGGGATCTGTGCTTCCCCAGAGATGGAGCATCGCAACGTTCTCATTCTCGGCAGATGCATTTTTCCGAAAGTGCAAACGTCCGGCCTCTTCTCCCACAAGGAAGGTGCCAGCCCTGAAAGCTGCTGCTGGTCTTCACCTACCCACTGCAGCCTATTCACAGCACAACAGCACTGGGGATCTGTGCTTCCCCAGAGATGGAGCATCTCAACGTTCTCATTCTCGGCAGATGCATTTTCCGAAAGTGCAAACGTCCGGCCTCTTCTCCCACAAGGAAGGTGCCAGCCCTGAAAGCTGCTGCTGGTCTTCACCTACCCACTGCAGCCTATTCACAGGCACAACAGCACTGGGGATCTGTGCTTCCCCAGAGATGGAGCATCGCAACGTTCTCATTCTCGGCAGATGCATTTTCCGAAAGTGCAAACGTCCGGCCTCTTCTCCCACAAGGAAGGGGCCAGCCCTGAAAGCTGCTGCTGGTCTTCACCTACCCACTGCAGCCTATTCACAGGCACAACAGCACTGGGGATCTGTGCTTCCCCAGAGATGGAGCATCGCAACGTTCTCATTCTCGGCAGATGCATTTTTCCGAAAGTGCAAACGTCCGGCCTCTTCTCCCACAAGGAAGGGGCCAGCCCTGAAAGCTGCTGCTGGTCTTCACCTACCCACTGCAGCCTATTCACAGGCACAACAGCACTGGGGATCTGTGCTTCCCCAGAGATGGAGCATCGCAACGTTCTCATTCTCGGCAGATGCATTTTTCCGAAAGTGCAAACGTCCGGCCTCTTCTCCCACAAGGAAGGTGCCAGCCCTGAAAGCTGCTGCTGGTCTTCACCTACCCACTGCAGCCTATTCACAGGCACAACAGCACTGGGGATCTGTGCTTCCCCAGAGATGGAGCATCGCAACGTTCTCATTCTCGGCAGATGCATTTTTCCGAAAGTGCAAACGTCCGGCCTCTTCTCCCACAAGGAAGGGGCCAGCCCTGAAAGCTGCTGCTGGTCTTCACCTACCCACTGCAGCCTATTCACAGGCACAACAGCACTGGGGATCTGTGCTTCCCCAGAGATGGAGCATCGCAACGTTCTCATTCTCGGCAGATGCATTTTCCAAAAGTGCAAACGTCCGGCCTCTTCTCCCACAAGGAAGGTGCCAGCCCTGAAAGCTGCTGCTGGTCTTCACCTACCCACTGCAGCCTATTCACAGGCACAACAGCACTGGGGATCTGTGCTTCCCCAGAGATGGAGCATCTCAACGTTCTCATTCTCGGCAGATGCATTTTCCGAAAGTGCAAACGTCCGGCCTCTTCTCCCACAAGGAAGGTGCCAGCCCTGAAAGCTGCTGCTGGTCTTCACCTACCCACTGCAGCCTATTCACAGGCACAACAGCACTGGGGATCTGTGCTTCCCCAGAGATGGAGCATCGCAACGTTCTCATTCTCGGCAGATGCATTTTCCGAAAGTGCAAACGTCCGGCCTCTTCTCCCACAAGGAAGGTGCCAGCCCTGAAAGCTGCTGCTGCTCTTCACCTACCCACTGCAGCCTATTCACAGCACAACAGCACTGGGGATCTGTGCTTCCCCAGAGATGGAGCATCGCAACGTTCTCATTCTCGGCAGATGCATTTTCCGAAAGTGCAAACGTCCGGCCTCTTCTCCCACAAGGAAGGGGCCAGCCCTGAAAGCTGCTGCTGGTCTTCACCTACCCACTGCAGCCTATTCACAGGCACAACAGCACTGGGGATCTGTGCTTCCCCAGAGATGGAGCATCGCAACGTTCTCATTCTCGGCAGATGCATTTTCCGAAAGTGCAAACGTTCGGCCTCTTCTCCCACAAGGAAGGGGCCAGCCCTGAAAGCTGCTGCTGGTCTTCACCTACCCACTGCAGCCTATTCACAGCACAACAGCACTGGGGATCTGTGCTTCCCCAGAGATGGAGCATCTCAACGTTCTCATTCTCGGCAGATGCATTTTCCGAAAGTGCAAACGTCCGGCCTCTTCTCCCACAAGGAAGGTGCCAGCCCTGAAAGCTGCTGCTGGTCTTCACCTACCCACTGCAGCCTATTCACAGGCACAACAGCACTGGGGATCTGTGCTTCCCCAGAGATGGAGCATCTCAACGTTCTCATTCTCGGCAAATGCATTTTCCGAAAGTGCAAACGTCCGGCCTCTTCTCCCACAAGGAAGGGGCCAGCCCTGAAAGCTGCTGCTGGTCTTCACCTACCCACTGCAGCCTATTCACAGGCACAACTGCACTGGGGATCTGTGCTTCCCCAGAGATGGAGCATCGCAACGTTCTCATTCTCGGCAGATGCATTTTCCGAAAGTGCAAACGTCCGGCCTCTTCTCCCACAAGGAAGGGGCCAGCCCTGAAAGCTGCTGCTGGTCTTCACCTACCCACTGCAGCCTATTCACAGGCACAACAGCACTGGGGATCTGTGCTTCCCCAGAGATGGAGCATCGCAACGTTCTCATTCTCGGCAGATGCATTTTCCGAAAGTGCAAACGTCCGGCCTCTTCTCCCACAAGGAAGGGGCCAGCCCTGAAAGCTGCTGCTGGTCTTCACCTACCCACTGCAGCCTATTCACAGGCACAACAGCACTGGGGATCTGTGCTTCCCCAGAGATGGAGCATCTCAACGTTCTCATTCTCGGCAGATGCATTTTTCCGAAAGTGCAAACGTCCGGCCTCTTCTCCCACAAGTAAGGTGCCAGCCCTGAAAGCTGCTGCTGGTCTTCACCTACCCACTGCAGCCTATTCACAGGCACAACTGCACTGGGGATCTGTGCTTACCCAGAGATGGAGCATCGCAACGTTCTCATTCTCGGCAGATGCATTTTTCCGAAAGTGCAAACGTCCGGCCTCTTCTCCCACAAGGAAGGTGCCAGCCCTGAAAGCTGCTGCTGGTCTTCACCTACCCACTGCAGCCTATTCACAGGCACAACAGCACTGGGGATCTGTGCTTCCCCAGAGATGGAGCATCGCAACGTTCTCATTCTCGGCAGATGCATTTTCCGAAAGTGCAAACGTCCGGCCTCTTCTCCCACAAGGAAGGTGCCAGCCCTGAAAGCTGCTGCTGGTCTTCACCTACCCACTGCAGCCTATTCACAGGCACAACAGCACTGGGGATCTGTGCTTCCCCAGAGATGGAGCATCGCAACGTTCTCATTCTCGGCAGATGCATTTTCCGAAAGTGCAAACGTCCGGCCTCTTCTCCCACAAGGAAGGTGCCAGCCCTGAAAGCTGCTGCTGGTCTTCACCTACCCACTGCAGCCTATTCACAGGCACAACAGCACTGGGGATCTGTGCTTCCCCAGAGATGGAGCATCGCAACGTTCTCATTCTCGGCAGATGCATTTTCCGAAAGTGCAAACGTCCGGCCTCTTCTCCCACAAGGAAGGTGCCAGCCCTGAAAGCTGCTGCTGGTCTTCACCTACCCACTGCAGCCTATTCACAGGCACAACAGCACTGGGGATCTGTGCTTCCCCAGAGATGGAGCATCGCAACGTTCTCATTCTCGGCAGATGCATTTTCCGAAAGTGCAAACGTCCGGCCTCTTCTCCCACAAGGAAGGTGCCAGCCCTGAAAGCTGCTGCTGGTCTTCACCTACCCACTGCAGCCTATTCACAGCACAACAGCACTGGGGATCTGTGCTTCCCCAGAGATGGAGCATCGCAACGTTCTCATTCTCGGCAGATGCATTTTCCGAAAGTGCAAACGTCCGGCCTCTTCTCCCACAAGGAAGGTGCCAGCCCTGAAAGCTGCTGCTGGTCTTCACCTACCCACTGCAGCCTATTCACAGGCACAACAGCACTGGGGATCTGTGCTTCCCCAGAGATGGAGCATCGCAACGTTCTCATTCTCGGCAGATGCATTTTCCGAAAGTGCAAACGTCCGGCCTCTTCTCCCACAAGGAAGGTGCCAGCCCTGAAAGCTGCTGCTGGTCTTCACCTACCCACTGCAGCCTATTCACAGGCACAACAGCACTGGGGATCTGTGCTTCCCCAGAGATGGAGCATCTCAACGTTCTCATTCTCGGCAGATGCATTTTCCGAAAGTGCAAACGTCCGGCCTCTTCTCCACAAGGAAGGTGCCAGCCCTGAAAGCTGCTGCTGGTCTTCACCTACCCACTGCAGCCTATTCACAGGCACAACAGCACTGGGGATCTGTGCTTCCCCAGAGATGGAGCATCGCAACGTTCTCATTCTCGGCAGATGCATTTCCGAAAGTGCAAACGTCCGGCCTCTTCTCCCACAAGGAAGGGGCCAGCCCTGAAAGCTGCTGCTGGTCTTCACCTACCCACTGCAGCCTATTCACAGGCACAACAGCACTGGGGATCTGTGCTTCCCCAGAGATGGAGCATCTCAACGTTCTCATTCTCGGCAGATGCATTTTCCGAAAGTGCAAAACGTCCGGCCTCTTCTCCCACAAGGAAGGGGGCCAGCCCTGAAAGCTGCTGCTGGTCTTCACCTACCCACTGCAGCCTATTCACAGGCACAACAGCACTGGGGATCTGTGCTTCCCCAGAGATGGAGCATCTCAACGTTCTCATTCTCGGCAGATGCATTTTTCCGAAAGTGCAAACGTCCGGCTCTTCTCCCACAAGGAAGGTGCCAGCCCTGAAAGCTGCTGCTGGTCTTCACCTACCCACTGCAGCCTATTCACAGGCACAACAGCACTGGGGATCTGTGCTTCCCCAGAGATGGAGCATCTCAACGTTCTCATTCTCGGCAGATGCATTTTCCGAAAGTGCAAACGTCCGGCCTCTTCTCCCACAAGGAAGGTGCCAGCCCTGAAAGCTGCTGCTGGTCTTCACCTACCCACTGCAGCCTATTCACAGGCACAACTGCACTGGGGATCTGTGCTTCCCCAGAGATGGAGCATCGCAACGTTCTCATTCTCGGCAGATGCATTTTCCGAAAGTGCAAACGTCCGGCCTCTTCTCCCACAAGGAAGGGGCCAGCCCTGAAAGCTGCTGCTGGTCTTCACCTACCCACTGCAGCCTATTCACAGCACAACAGCACTGGGGATCTGTGCTTCCCCAGAGATGGAGCATCGCAACGTTCTCATTCTCGGCAGATGCATTTTCCGAAAGTGCAAACGTCCGGCCTCTTCTCCCACAAGGAAGGTGCCAGCCCTGAAAGCTGCTGCTGGTCTTCACCTACCCACTGCAGCCTATTCACAGGCACAACAGCACTGGGGATCTGTGCTTCCCCAGAGATGGAGCATCTCAACGTTCTCATTCTCGGCAGATGCATTTTCCGAAAGTGCAAACGTCCGGCCTCTTCTCCCACAAGGAAGGTGCCAGCCCTGAAAGCTGCTGCTGGTCTTCACCTACCCACTGCAGCCTATTCACAGGCACAACAGCACTGGGGATCTGTGCTTCCCCAGAGATGGGCATCGCAACGTTCTCATTCTCGGCAGATGCATTTTCCGAAAGTGCAAACGTCCGGCCTCTTCTCCCACAAGGAAGGTGCCAGCCCTGAAAGCTGCTGCTGGTCTTCACCTACCCACTGCAGCCTATTCACAGGCACAACAGCACTGGGGATCTGTGCTTCCCCAGAGATGGAGCATCTCAACGTTCTCATTCTCGGCAGATGCATTTTCCGAAAGTGCAAACGTCCGGCCTCTTCTCCCACAAGGAAGGTGCCAGCCCTGAAAGCTGCTGCTGGTCTTCACCTACCCACTGCAGCCTATTCACAGGCACAACAGCACTGGGGATCTGTGCTTCCCCAGAGATGGAGCATCTCAACGTTCTCATTCTCGGCAGATGCATTTTCCGAAAGTGCAAACGTCCGGCCTCTTCTCCCACAAGGAAGGGGCCAGCCCTGAAAGCTGCTGCTGGTCTTCACCTACCCACTGCAGCCTATTCACAGGCACAACAGCACTGGGGATCTGTGCTTCCCCAGAGATGGAGCATCGCAACGTTCTCATTCTCGGCAGATGCATTTTTCCGAAAGTGCAAACGTCCGGCCTCTTCTCCCACAAGGAAGGTGCCAGCCCTGAAAGCTGCTGCTGGTCTTCACCTACCCACTGCAGCCTATTCACAGGCACAACAGCACTGGGGATCTGTGCTTCCCCAGAGATGGAGCATCTCAACGTTCTCATTCTCGGCAGATGCATTTTTCCGAAAGTGCAAACGTCCGGCCTCTTCTCCCACAAGGAAGGTGCCAGCCCTGAAAGCTGCTGCTGGTCTTCACCTACCCACTGCAGCCTATTCACAGGCACAACAGCACTGGGGATCTGTGCTTCCCCAGAGATGGAGCATCGCAACGTTCTCATTCTCGGCAGATGCATTTTTCCGAAAGTGCAAACGTCCGGCCTCTTCTCCCACAAGGAAGGGGCCAGCCCTGAAAGCTGCTGCTGGTCTTCACCTACCCACTGCAGCCTATTCACAGGCACAACAGCACTGGGGATCTGTGCTTCCCCAGAGATGGAGCATCTCAACGTTCTCATTCTCGGCAGATGCATTTTCCAAAAGTGCAAACGTCCGGCCTCTTCTCCCACAAGGAAGGTGCCAGCCCTGAAAGCTGCTGCTGGTCTTCACCTACCCACTGCAGCCTATTCACAGGCACAACAGCACTGGGGATCTGTGCTTCCCCAGAGATGGGGCATCGCAACGTTCTCATTCTCGGCAGATGCATTTTCCGAAAGTGCAAACGTCCGGCCTCTTCTCCCACAAGGAAGGTGCCAGCCCTGAAAGCTGCTGCTGGTCTTCACCTACCCACTGCAGCCTATTCACAGGCACAACAGCACTGGGGATCTGTGCTTCCCCAGAGATGGAGCATCGCAACGTTCTCATTCTCGGCAGATGCATTTTCCGAAAGTGCAAACGTCCGGCCTCTTCTCCCACAAGGAAGGTGCCAGCCCTGAAAGCTGCTGCTGGTCTTCACCTACCCACTGCAGCCTATTCACAGCACAACAGCACTGGGGATCTGTGCTTCCCCAGAGATGGAGCATCGCAACGTTCTCATTCTCGGCAGATGCATTTTCCGAAAGTGCAAACGTCCGGCCTCTTCTCCCACAAGGAAGGTGCCAGCCCTGAAAGCTGCTGCTGGTCTTCACCTACCCACTGCAGCCTATTCACAGGCACAACAGCACTGGGGATCTGTGCTTCCCCAGAGATGGAGCATCGCAACGTTCTCATTCTCGGCAGATGCATTTTCCGAAAGTGCAAACGTCCGGCCTCTTCTCCCACAAGGAAGGTGCCAGCCCTGAAAGCTGCTGCTGGTCTTCACCTACCCACTGCAGCCTATTCACAGGCACAACAGCACTGGGGATCTGTGCTTCCCCAGAGATGGAGCATCTCAACGTTCTCATTCTCGGCAGATGCATTTTCCGAAAGTGCAAACGTCCGGCCTCTTCTCCCACAAGGAAGGTGCCAGCCCTGAAAGCTGCTGCTGGTCTTCACCTACCCACTGCAGCCTATTCACAGGCACAACAGCACTGGGGATCTGTGCTTCCCCAGAGATGGAGCATCGCAACGTTCTCATTCTCGGCAGATGCATTTTCCGAAAGTGCAAACGTCCGGCCTCTTCTCCCACAAGGAAGGGGCCAGCCCTGAAAGCTGCTGCTGGTCTTCACCTACCCACTGCAGCCTATTCACAGGCACAACAGCACTGGGGATCTGTGCTTCCCCAGAGATGGAGCATCGCAACGTTCTCATTCTCGGCAGATGCATTTTCCGAAAGTGCAAACGTCCGGCCTCTTCTCCCACAAGGAAGGGGCCAGCCCTGAAAGCTGCTGCTGGTCTTCACCTACCCACTGCAGCCTATTCACAGGCACAACAGCACTGGGGATCTGTGCTTCCCCAGAGATGGAGCATCTCAACGTTCTCATTCTCGGCAGATGCATTTTTCCGAAAGTGCAAACGTCCGGCCTCTTCTCCCACAAGGAAGGTGCCAGCCCTGAAAGCTGCTGCTGGTCTTCACCTACCCACTGCAGCCTATTCACAGGCACAACAGCACTGGGGATCTGTGCTTCCCCAGAGATGGAGCATCTCAACGTTCTCATTCTCGGCAGATGCATTTTCCGAAAGTGCAAACGTCCGGCCTCTTCTCCCACAAGGAAGGTGCCAGCCCTGAAAGCTGCTGCTGGTCTTCACCTACCCACTGCAGCCTATTCACAGGCACAACTGCACTGGGGATCTGTGCTTCCCCAGAGATGGAGCATCGCAACGTTCTCATTCTCGGCAGATGCATTTTCCGAAAGTGCAAACGTCCGGCCTCTTCTCCCACAAGGAAGGGGCCAGCCCTGAAAGCTGCTGCTGGTCTTCACCTACCCACTGCAGCCTATTCACAGCACAACAGCACTGGGGATCTGTGCTTCCCCAGAGATGGAGCATCGCAACGTTCTCATTCTCGGCAGATGCATTTTCCGAAAGTGCAAACGTCCGGCCTCTTCTCCCACAAGGAAGGTGCCAGCCCTGAAAGCTGCTGCTGGTCTTCACCTACCCACTGCAGCCTATTCACAGGCACAACAGCACTGGGGATCTGTGCTTCCCCAGAGATGGAGCATCTCAACGTTCTCATTCTCGGCAGATGCATTTTCCGAAAGTGCAAACGTCCGGCCTCTTCTCCCACAAGGAAGGTGCCAGCCCTGAAAGCTGCTGCTGGTCTTCACCTACCCACTGCAGCCTATTCACAGGCACAACAGCACTGGGGATCTGTGCTTCCCCAGAGATGGGGCATCGCAACGTTCTCATTCTCGGCAGATGCATTTTCCGAAAGTGCAAACGTCCGGCCTCTTCTCCCACAAGGAAGGTGCCAGCCCTGAAAGCTGCTGCTGGTCTTCACCTACCCACTGCAGCCTATTCACAGGCACAACAGCACTGGGGATCTGTGCTTCCCCAGAGATGGAGCATCTCAACGTTCTCATTCTCGGCAGATGCATTTTCCGAAAGTGCAAACGTCCGGCCTCTTCTCCCACAAGGAAGGTGCCAGCCCTGAAAGCTGCTGCTGGTCTTCACCTACCCACTGCAGCCTATTCACAGGCACAACAGCACTGGGGATCTGTGCTTCCCCAGAGATGGAGCATCTCAACGTTCTCATTCTCGGCAGATGCATTTTCCGAAAGTGCAAACGTCCGGCCTCTTCTCCCACAAGGAAGGGGCCAGCCCTGAAAGCTGCTGCTGCTCTTCACCTACCCACTGCAGCCTATTCACAGGCACAACAGCACTGGGGATCTGTGCTTCCCCAGAGATGGAGCATCGCAACGTTCTCATTCTCGGCAGATGCATTTTTCCGAAAGTGCAAACGTCCGGCCTCTTCTCCCACAAGGAAGGTGCCAGCCCTGAAAGCTGCTGCTGGTCTTCACCTACCCACTGCAGCCTATTCACAGGCACAACAGCACTGGGGATCTGTGCTTCCCCAGAGATGGAGCATCTCAACGTTCTCATTCTCGGCAGATGCATTTTTCCGAAAGTGCAAACGTCCGGCCTCTTCTCCCACAAGGAAGGTGCCAGCCCTGAAAGCTGCTGCTGGTCTTCACCTACCCACTGCAGCCTATTCACAGGCACAACAGCACTGGGGATCTGTGCTTCCCCAGAGATGGAGCATCGCAACGTTCTCATTCTCGGCAGATGCATTTTTCCGAAAGTGCAAACGTCCGGCCTCTTCTCCCACAAGGAAGGTGCCAGCCCTGAAAGCTGCTGCTGGTCTTCACCTACCCACTGCAGCCTATTCACAGGCACAACAGCACTGGGGATCTGTGCTTCCCCAGAGATGGAGCATCTCAACGTTCTCATTCTCGGCAGATGCATTTTCCAAAAGTGCAAACGTCCGGCCTCTTCTCCCACAAGGAAGGTGCCAGCCCTGAAAGCTGCTGCTGGTCTTCACCTACCCACTGCAGCCTATTCACAGGCACAACAGCACTGGGGATCTGTGCTTCCCCAGAGATGGGGCATCGCAACGTTCTCATTCTCGGCAGATGCATTTTCCGAAAGTGCAAACGTCCGGCCTCTTCTCCCACAAGGAAGGTGCCAGCCCTGAAAGCTGCTGCTGGTCTTCACCTACCCACTGCAGCCTATTCACAGGCACAACAGCACTGGGGATCTGTGCTTCCCCAGAGATGGAGCATCTCAACGTTCTCATTCTCGGCAGATGCATTTTCCGAAAGTGCAAACGTCCGGCCTCTTCTCCCACAAGGAAGGTGCCAGCCCTGAAAGCTGCTGCTGGTCTTCACCTACCCACTGCAGCCTATTCACAGGCACAACAGCACTGGGGATCTGTGCTTCCCCAGAGATGGAGCATCTCAACGTTCTCATTCTCGGCAGATGCATTTTCCGAAAGTGCAAACGTCCGGCCTCTTCTCCCACAAGGAAGGGGCCAGCCCTGAAAGCTGCTGCTGGTCTTCACCTACCCACTGCAGCCTATTCACAGGCACAACAGCACTGGGGATCTGTGCTTCCCCAGAGATGGAGCATCGCAACGTTCTCATTCTCGGCAGATGCATTTTTCCGAAAGTGCAAACGTCCGGCCTCTTCTCCCACAAGGAAGGTGCCAGCCCTGAAAGCTGCTGCTGGTCTTCACCTACCCACTGCAGCCTATTCACAGGCACAACAGCACTGGGGATCTGTGCTTCCCCAGAGATGGAGCATCTCAACGTTCTCATTCTCGGCAGATGCATTTTTCCGAAAGTGCAAACGTCCGGCCTCTTCTCCCACAAGGAAGGTGCCAGCCCTGAAAGCTGCTGCTGGTCTTCACCTACCCACTGCAGCCTATTCACAGGCACAACAGCACTGGGGATCTGTGCTTCCCCAGAGATGGAGCATCGCAACGTTCTCATTCTCGGCAGATGCATTTTTCCGAAAGTGCAAACGTCCGGCCTCTTCTCCCACAAGGAAGGTGCCAGCCCTGAAAGCTGCTGCTGGTCTTCACCTACCCACTGCAGCCTATTCACAGGCACAACAGCACTGGGGATCTGTGCTTCCCCAGAGATGGAGCATCTCAACGTTCTCATTCTCGGCAGATGCATTTTCCAAAAGTGCAAACGTCCGGCCTCTTCTCCCACAAGGAAGGTGCCAGCCCTGAAAGCTGCTGCTGGTCTTCACCTACCCACTGCAGCCTATTCACAGGCACAACAGCACTGGGGATCTGTGCTTCCCCAGAGATGGAGCATCTCAACGTTCTCATTCTCGGCAGATGCATTTTCCGAAAGTGCAAACGTCCGGCCTCTTCTCCCACAAGGAAGGGGCCAGCCCTGAAAGCTGCTGCTGGTCTTCACCTACCCACTGCAGCCTATTCACAGGCACAACAGCACTGGGGATCTGTGCTTCCCCAGAGATGGAGCATCGCAACGTTCTCATTCTCGGCAGATGCATTTTCCGAAAGTGCAAACGTCCGGCCTCTTCTCCCACAAGGAAGGTGCCAGCCCTGAAAGCTGCTGCTGCTCTTCACCTACCCACTGCAGCCTATTCACAGCACAACAGCACTGGGGATCTGTGCTTCCCCAGAGATGGAGCATCGCAACGTTCTCATTCTCGGCAGATGCATTTTCCGAAAGTGCAAACGTCCGGCCTCTTCTCCCACAAGGAAGGGGCCAGCCCTGAAAGCTGCTGCTGGTCTTCACCTACCCACTGCAGCCTATTCACAGGCACAACAGCACTGGGGATCTGTGCTTCCCCAGAGATGGAGCATCGCAACGTTCTCATTCTCGGCAGATGCATTTTCCGAAAGTGCAAACGTTCGGCCTCTTCTCCCACAAGGAAGGTGCCAGCCCTGAAAGCTGCTGCTGGTCTTCACCTACCCACTGCAGCCTATTCACAGGCACAACAGCACTGGGGATCTGTGCTTCCCCAGAGATGGAGCATCGCAACGTTCTCATTCTCGGCAGATGCATTTTCCGAAAGTGCAAACGTCCGGCCTCTTCTCCCACAAGGAAGGTGCCAGCCCTGAAAGCTGCTGCTGGTCTTCACCTACCCACTGCAGCCTATTCACAGGCACAACAGCACTGGGGATCTGTGCTTCCCCAGAGATGGAGCATCTCAACGTTCTCATTCTCGGCAGATGCATTTTCCGAAAGTGCAAACGTCCGGCCTCTTCTCCCACAAGGAAGGGGCCAGCCCTGAAAGCTGCTGCTGGTCTTCACCTACCCACTGCAGCCTATTCACAGGCACAACTGCACTGGGGATCTGTGCTTCCCCAGAGATGGAGCATCGCAACGTTCTCATTCTCGGCAGATGCATTTTCCGAAAGTGCAAACGTCCGGCCTCTTCTCCCACAAGGAAGGGGCCAGCCCTGAAAGCTGCTGCTGGTCTTCACCTACCCACTGCAGCCTATTCACAGGCACAACAGCACTGGGGATCTGTGCTTCCCCAGAGATGGAGCATCGCAACGTTCTCATTCTCGGCAGATGCATTTTCCGAAAGTGCAAACGTCCGGCCTCTTCTCCCACAAGGAAGGGGCCAGCCCTGAAAGCTGCTGCTGGTCTTCACCTACCCACTGCAGCCTATTCACAGGCACAACAGCACTGGGGATCTGTGCTTCCCCAGAGATGGAGCATCTCAACGTTCTCATTCTCGGCAGATGCATTTTTCCGAAAGTGCAAACGTCCGGCCTCTTCTCCCACAAGTAAGGTGCCAGCCCTGAAAGCTGCTGCTGGTCTTCACCTACCCACTGCAGCCTATTCACAGGCACAACTGCACTGGGGATCTGTGCTTACCCAGAGATGGAGCATCGCAACGTTCTCATTCTCGGCAGATGCATTTTTCCGAAAGTGCAAACGTCCGGCCTCTTCTCCCACAAGGAAGGTGCCAGCCCTGAAAGCTGCTGCTGGTCTTCACCTACCCACTGCAGCCTATTCACAGCACAACAGCACTGGGGATCTGTGCTTCCCCAGAGATGGAGCATCTCAACGTTCTCATTCTCGGCAGATGCATTTTCCGAAAGTGCAAACGTCCGGCCTCTTCTCCCACAAGGAAGGTGCCAGCCCTGAAAGCTGCTGCTGGTCTTCACCTACCCACTGCAGCCTATTCACAGGCACAACAGCACTGGGGATCTGTGCTTCCCCAGAGATGGAGCATCTCAACGTTCTCATTCTCGGCAGATGCATTTTCCGAAAGTGCAAACGTCCGGCCTCTTCTCCCACAAGGAAGGTGCCAGCCCTGAAAGCTGCTGCTGGTCTTCACCTACCCACTGCAGCCTATTCACAGGCACAACAGCACTGGGGATCTGTGCTTCCCCAGAGATGGAGCATCGCAAGGTTCTCATTCTCGGCAGATGCATTTTTCCGAAAGTGCAAACGTCCGGCCTCTTCTCCCACAAGGAAGGTGCCAGCCCTGAAAGCTGCTGCTGGTCTTCACCTACCCACTGCAGCCTATTCACAGGCACAACAGCACTGGGGATCTGTGCTTCCCCAGAGATGGAGCATCGCAACGTTCTCATTCTCGGCAGATGCATTTTTCCGAAAGTGCAAACGTCCGGCCTCTTCTCCCACAAGGAAGGTGCCAGCCCTGAAAGCTGCTGCTGGTCTTCACCTACCCACTGCAGCCTATTCACAGGCACAACAGCACTGGGGATCTGTGCTTCCCCAGAGATGGAGCATCGCAACGTTCTCATTCTCGGCAGATGCATTTTTCCGAAAGTGCAAACGTCCGGCCTCTTCTCCCACAAGGAAGGTGCCAGCCCTGAAAGCTGCTGCTGGTCTTCACCTACCCACTGCAGCCTATTCACAGGCACAACAGCACTGGGGATCTGTGCTTCCCCAGAGATGGAGCATCGCAACGTTCTCATTCTCGGCAGATGCATTTTCCGAAAGTGCAAACGTCCGGCCTCTTCTCCCACAAGGAAGGTGCCAGCCCTGAAAGCTGCTGCTGGTCTTCACCTACCCACTGCAGCCTATTCACAGGCACAACAGCACTGGGGATCTGTGCTTCCCCAGAGATGGAGCATCTCAACGTTCTCATTCTCGGCAGATGCATTTTCCGAAAGTGCAAACGTCCGGCCTCTTCTCCCACAAGGAAGGTGCCAGCCCTGAAAGCTGCTGCTGGTCTTCACCTACCCACTGCAGCCTATTCACAGGCACAACAGCACTGGGGATCTGTGCTTCCCCAGAGATGGAGCATCGCAACGTTCTCATTCTCGGCAGATGCATTTTCCGAAAGTGCAAACGTCCGGCCTCTTCTCCCACAAGGAAGGTGCCAGCCCTGAAAGCTGCTGCTGCTCTTCACCTACCCACTGCAGCCTATTCACAGCACAACAGCACTGGGGATCTGTGCTTCCCCAGAGATGGAGCATCGCAACGTTCTCATTCTCGGCAGATGCATTTTCCGAAAGTGCAAACGTCCGGCCTCTTCTCCCACAAGGAAGGGGCCAGCCCTGAAAGCTGCTGCTGGTCTTCACCTACCCACTGCAGCCTATTCACAGGCACAACAGCACTGGGGATCTGTGCTTCCCCAGAGATGGAGCATCGCAACGTTCTCATTCTCGGCAGATGCATTTTCCGAAAGTGCAAACGTTCGGCCTCTTCTCCCACAAGGAAGGTGCCAGCCCTGAAAGCTGCTGCTGGTCTTCACCTACCCACTGCAGCCTATTCACAGCACAACAGCACTGGGGATCTGTGCTTCCCCAGAGATGGAGCATCGCAACGTTCTCATTCTCGGCAGATGCATTTTCCGAAAGTGCAAACGTCCGGCCTCTTCTCCCACAAGGAAGGTGCCAGCCCTGAAAGCTGCTGCTGGTCTTCACCTACCCACTGCAGCCTATTCACAGGCACAACAGCACTGGGGATCTGTGCTTCCCCAGAGATGGAGCATCTCAACGTTCTCATTCTCGGCAGATGCATTTTCCGAAAGTGCAAACGTCCGGCCTCTTCTCCCACAAGGAAGGGGCCAGCCCTGAAAGCTGCTGCTGGTCTTCACCTACCCACTGCAGCCTATTCACAGGCACAACTGCACTGGGGATCTGTGCTTCCCCAGAGATGGAGCATCTCAACGTTCTCATTCTCGGCAGATGCATTTTCCGAAAGTGCAAACGTCCGGCCTCTTCTCCCACAAGGAAGGGGCCAGCCCTGAAAGCTGCTGCTGGTCTTCACCTACCCACTGCAGCCTATTCACAGGCACAAAAGCACTGGGGATCTGTGCTTCCCCAGAGATGGAGCATCGCAACGTTCTCATTCTCGGCAGATGCATTTTCCGAAAGTGCAAACGTCCGGCCTCTTCTCCCACAAGGAAGGGGCCAGCCCTGAAAGCTGCTGCTGGTCTTCACCTACCCACTGCAGCCTATTCACAGGCACAACAGCACTGGGGATCTGTGCTTCCCCAGAGATGGAGCATCTCAACGTTCTCATTCTCGGCAGATGCATTTTTCCGAAAGTGCAAACGTCCGGCCTCTTCTCCCACAAGTAAGGTGCCAGCCCTGAAAGCTGCTGCTGGTCTTCACCTACCCACTGCAGCCTATTCACAGGCACAACAGCACTGGGGATCTGTGCTTCCCCAGAGATGGAGCATCGCAACGTTCTCATTCTCGGCAGATGCATTTTTCCGAAAGTGCAAACGTCCGGCCTCTTCTCCCACAAGGAAGGTGCCAGCCCTGAAAGCTGCTGCTGGTCTTCACCTACCCACTGCAGCCTATTCACAGGCACAACAGCACTGGGGATCTGTGCTTCCCCAGAGATGGAGCATCTCAACGTTCTCATTCTCGGCAGATGCATTTTCCGAAAGTGCAAACGTCCGGCCTCTTCTCCCACAAGGAAGGTGCCAGCCCTGAAAGCTGCTGCTGGTCTTCACCTACCCACTGCAGCCTATTCACAGGCACAACAGCACTGGGGATCTGTGCTTCCCCAGAGATGGAGCATCTCAACGTTCTCATTCTCGGCAGATGCATTTTCCGAAAGTGCAAACGTCCGGCCTCTTCTCCCACAAGGAAGGGGCCAGCCCTGAAAGCTGCTGCTGGTCTTCACCTACCCACTGCAGCCTATTCACAGGCACAACAGCACTGGGGATCTGTGCTTCCCCAGAGATGGAGCATCGCAACGTTCTCATTCTCGGCAGATGCATTTTCCGAAAGTGCAAACGTCCGGCCTCTTCTCCCACAAGGAAGGTGCCAGCCCTGAAAGCTGCTGCTGGTCTTCACCTACCCACTGCAGCCTATTCACAGGCACAACAGCACTGGGGATCTGTGCTTCCCCAGAGATGGAGCATCGCAACGTTCTCATTCTCGGCAGATGCATTTTTCCGAAAGTGCAAACGTCCGGCCTCTTCTCCCACAAGGAAGGTGCCAGCCCTGAAAGCTGCTGCTGGTCTTCACCTACCCACTGCAGCCTATTCACAGGCACAACAGCACTGGGGATCTGTGCTTCCCCAGAGATGGAGCATCGCAACGTTCTCATTCTCGGCAGATGCATTTTCCGAAAGTGCAAACGTCTGGCCTCTTCTCCCACAAGGAAGGTGCCAGCCCTGAAAGCTGCTGCTGGTCTTCACCTACCCACTGCAGCCTATTCACAGGCACAACAGCACTGGGGATCTGTGCTTCCCCAGAGATGGAGCATCTCAACGTTCTCATTCTCGGCAGATGCATTTTCCGAAAGTGCAAACGTCCGGCCTCTTCTCCCACAAGGAAGGGGCCAGCCCTGAAAGCTGCTGCTGGTCTTCACCTACCCACTGCAGCCTATTCACAGGCACAACAGCACTGGGGATCTGTGCTTCCCCAGAGATGGAGCATCGCAACGTTCTCATTCTCGGCAGATGCATTTTCCGAAAGTGCAAACGTTCGGCCTCTTCTCCCACAAGGAAGGTGCCAGCCCTGAAAGCTGCTGCTGGTCTTCACCTACCTACTGCAGCCTATTCACAGGCACAACAGCACTGGGGATCTGTGCTTCCCCAGAGATGGAGCATCTCAACGTTCTCATTCTCGGCAGATGCATTTTCCGAAAGTGCAAACGTCCGGCCTCTTCTCCCACAAGGAAGGTGCCAGCCCTGAAAGCTGCTGCTGGTCTTCACCTACCCACTGCAGCCTATTCACAGGCACAACAGCACTGGGGATCTGTGCTTCCCCAGAGATGGAGCATCTCAACGTTCTCATTCTCGGCAGATGCATTTTCCGAAAGTGCAAACGTCCGGCCTCTTCTCCCACAAGGAAGGTGCCAGCCCTGAAAGCTGCTGCTGGTCTTCACCTACCCACTGCAGCCTATTCACAGGCACAACAGCACCGGGGATCTGTGCTTCCCCAGAGATGGAGCATCGCAACGTTCTCATTCTCGGCAGATGCATTTTCCGAAAGTGCAAACGTCCGGCCTCTTCTCCCACAAGGAAGGGGCCAGCCCTGAAAGCTGCTGCTGGTCTTCACCTACCCACTGCAGCCTATTCACAGGCACAACAGCACTGGGGATCTGTGCTTCCCCAGAGATGGAGCATCGCAACGTTCTCATTCTCGGCAGATGCATTTTCCGAAAGTGCAAACGTCTGGCCTCTTCTCCCACAAGGAAGGTGCCAGCCCTGAAAGCTGCTGCTGGTCTTCACCTACCCACTGCAGCCTATTCACAGGCACAACAGCACTGGGGATCTGTGCTTCCCCAGAGATGGAGCATCTCAACGTTCTCATTCTCGGCAGATGCATTTTCCGAAAGTGCAAACGTCCGGCCTCTTCTCCCACAAGGAAGGGGCCAGCCCTGAAAGCTGCTGCTGGTCTTCACCTACCTACTGCAGCCTATTCACAGGCACAACAGCACTGGGGATCTGTGCTTCCCCAGAGATGGAGCATCTCAACGTTCTCATTCTCGGCAGATGCATTTTCCGAAAGTGCAAACGTCCGGCCTCTTCTCCCACAAGGAAGGTGCCAGCCCTGAAAGCTGCTGCTGGTCTTCACCTACCCACTGCAGCCTATTCACAGGCACAACAGCACTGGGGATCTGTGCTTCCCCAGAGATGGAGCATCGCAACGTTCTCATTCTCGGCAGATGCATTTTCCGAAAGTGCAAACGTCCGGCCTCTTCTCCCACAAGGAAGGGGCCAGCCCTGAAAGCTGCTGCTGGTCTTCACCTACCCACTGCAGCCTATTCACAGGCACAACAGCACTGGGGATCTGTGCTTCCCCAGAGATGGAGCATCTCAACGTTCTCATTCTCGGCAGATGCATTTTCCGAAAGTGCAAACGTCCGGCCTCTTCTCCCACAAGGAAGGTGCCAGCCCTGAAAGCTGCTGCTGGTCTTCACCTACCCACTGCAGCCTATTCACAGGCACAACAGCACTGGGGATCTGTGCTTCCCCAGAGATGGAGCATCGCAACGATCTCATTCTCGGCAGATGCATTTTCCGAAAGTGCAAACGTCCGGCCTCTTCTCCCACAAGGAAGGTGCCAGCCCTGAAAGCTGCTGCTGCTCTTCACCTACCCACTGCAGCCTATTCACAGGCACAACAGCACTGGGGATCTGTGCTTCCCCAGAGATGGAGCATCGCAACGTTCTCATTCTCGGCAGATGCATTTTCCGAAAGTGCAAACGTCCGGCCTCTTCTCCCACAAGGAAGGAGCCAGCCCTGAAAGCTGCTGCTGCTCTTCACCTACCCACTGCAGCCTATTCACAGGCACAACAGCACTGGGGATCTGTGCTTCCCCAGAGATGGAGCATCGCAACGTTCTCATTCTCGGCAGATGCATTTTCCGAAAGTGCAAACGTCCGGCCTCTTCTCCCACAAGGAAGGGGCCAGCCCTGAAAGCTGCTGCTGGTCTTCACCTACCCACTGCAGCCTATTCACAGGCACAACAGCACTGGGGATCTGTGCTTCCCCAGAGATGGAGCATCTCAACGTTCTCATTCTCGGCAGATGCATTTTCCAAAAGTGCAAACGTCCGGCCTCTTCTCCCACAAGGAAGGGGCCAGCCCTGAAAGCTGCTGCTGGTCTTCACCTACCCACTGCAGCCTATTCACAGGCACAACAGCACTGGGGATCTGTGCTTCCCCAGAGATGGAGCATCGCAACGTTCTCATTCTCGGCAGATGCATTTTTCCGAAAGTGCAAACGTCCGGCCTCTTCTCCCACAAGGAAGGGGCCAGCCCTGAAAGCTGCTGCTGGTCTTCACCTACCCACTGCAGCCTATTCACAGGCACAACAGCACTGGGGATCTGTGCTTCCCCAGAGATGGAGCATCTCAACGTTCTCATTCTCGGCAGATGCATTTTCCGAAAGTGCAAACGTCCGGCCTCTTCTCCCACAAGGAAGGTGCCAGCCCTGAAAGCTGCTGCTGGTCTTCACCTACCCACTGCAGCCTATTCACAGGCACAACAGCACTGGGGATCTGAGCTTTCCCACAGACGGAACATCTCTTCATGCCCGTTCTCGATAGAGCCGTTTACCGAAACGACAAAAGTCCGGCTCCTTCTCCAACAAGGAAGGGGCCAGCCCTGAAAGCTGCTGCTGGTCTTCACCTACCCACTGCAGCCTATTCACAGGCACAACTGCACTGGGGATCTGTGCTTCCCCAGAGATGGAGCATCGCAACGTTCTCATTCTCGGC
This sequence comes from Gypaetus barbatus, assembly GCA_028022735.1. Classification (NCBI taxonomy): domain Eukaryota; kingdom Metazoa; phylum Chordata; class Aves; order Accipitriformes; family Accipitridae; genus Gypaetus; species Gypaetus barbatus. The sequence continues at coordinate 85,527 of JAQMCM010000088.1, forward strand.
AGATGCATTTTTCCGAAAGTGCAAACGTCCGGCCTCTTCTCCCACAAGGAAGGTGCCAGCCCTGAAAGCTGCTGCTGGTCTTCACCTACCCACTGCAGCCTATTCACAGGCACAACAGCACTGGGGATCTGTGCTTCCCCAGAGATGGAGCATCTCAACGTTCTCATTCTCGGCAGATGCATTTTCCGAAAGTGCAAACGTCCGGCCTCTTCTCCCACAAGGAAGGTGCCAGCCCTGAAAGCTGCTGCTGGTCTTCACCTACCCACTGCAGCCTATTCACAGGCACAACAGCACTGGGGATCTGTGCTTCCCCAGAGATGGAGCATCGCAACGTTCTCATTCTCGGCAGATGCATTTTCCGAAAGTGCAAACGTCCGGCCTCTTCTCCCACAAGGAAGGTGCCAGCCCTGAAAGCTGCTGCTGGTCTTCACCTACCCACTGCAGCCTATTCACAGGCACAACAGCACTGGGGATCTGTGCTTCCCCAGAGATGGAGCATCGCAACGTTCTCATTCTCGGCAGATGCATTTTCCGAAAGTGCAAACGTCTGGCCTCTTCTCCCACAAGGAAGGTGCCAGCCCTGAAAGCTGCTGCTGGTCTTCACCTACCCACTGCAGCCTATTCACAGGCACAACAGCACTGGGGATCTGTGCTTCCCCAGAGATGGAGCATCTCAACGTTCTCATTCTCGGCAGATGCATTTTCCGAAAGTGCAAACGTCCGGCCTCTTCTCCCACAAGGAAGGGGCCAGCCCTGAAAGCTGCTGCTGGTCTTCACCTACCCACTGCAGCCTATTCACAGGCACAACAGCACTGGGGATCTGTGCTTCCCCAGAGATGGAGCATCGCAACGTTCTCATTCTCGGCAGATGCATTTTCCGAAAGTGCAAACGTCCGGCCTCTTCTCCCACAAGGAAGGTGCCAGCCCTGAAAGCTGCTGCTGGTCTTCACCTACCCACTGCAGCCTATTCACAGGCACAACAGCACTGGGGATCTGTGCTTCCCCAGAGATGGAGCATCGCAACGTTCTCATTCTCGGCAGATGCATTTTTCCGAAAGTGCAAACGTCCGGCCTCTTCTCCCACAAGGAAGGTGCCAGCCCTGAAAGCTGCTGCTGGTCTTCACCTACCCACTGCAGCCTATTCACAGGCACAACAGCACTGGGGATCTGTGCTTCCCCAGAGATGGAGCATCGCAACGTTCTCATTCTCGGCAGATGCATTTTCCGAAAGTGCAAACGTCTGGCCTCTTCTCCCACAAGGAAGGTGCCAGCCCTGAAAGCTGCTGCTGGTCTTCACCTACCCACTGCAGCCTATTCACAGGCACAACAGCACTGGGGATCTGTGCTTCCCCAGAGATGGAGCATCTCAACGTTCTCATTCTCGGCAGATGCATTTTCCGAAAGTGCAAACGTCCGGCCTCTTCTCCCACAAGGAAGGGGCCAGCCCTGAAAGCTGCTGCTGGTCTTCACCTACCTACTGCAGCCTATTCACAGGCACAACAGCACTGGGGATCTGTGCTTCCCCAGAGATGGAGCATCTCAACGTTCTCATTCTCGGCAGATGCATTTTCCGAAAGTGCAAACGTCCGGCCTCTTCTCCCACAAGGAAGGGGCCAGCCCTGAAAGCTGCTGCTGGTCTTCACCTACCCACTGCAGCCTATTCACAGGCACAACAGCACTGGGGATCTGTGCTTCCCCAGAGATGGAGCATCGCAACGTTCTCATTCTCGGCAGATGCATTTTCCGAAAGTGCAAACGTTCGGCCTCTTCTCCCACAAGGAAGGTGCCAGCCCTGAAAGCTGCTGCTGGTCTTCACCTACCTACTGCAGCCTATTCACAGGCACAACAGCACTGGGGATCTGTGCTTCCCCAGAGATGGAGCATCTCAACGTTCTCATTCTCGGCAGATGCATTTTCCGAAAGTGCAAACGTCCGGCCTCTTCTCCCACAAGGAAGGTGCCAGCCCTGAAAGCTGCTGCTGGTCTTCACCTACCCACTGCAGCCTATTCACAGGCACAACAGCACTGGGGATCTGTGCTTCCCCAGAGATGGAGCATCTCAACGTTCTCATTCTCGGCAGATGCATTTTCCGAAAGTGCAAACGTCCGGCCTCTTCTCCCACAAGGAAGGTGCCAGCCCTGAAAGCTGCTGCTGGTCTTCACCTACCCACTGCAGCCTATTCACAGGCACAACAGCACCGGGGATCTGTGCTTCCCCAGAGATGGAGCATCGCAACGTTCTCATTCTCGGCAGATGCATTTTCCGAAAGTGCAAACGTCCGGCCTCTTCTCCCACAAGGAAGGGGCCAGCCCTGAAAGCTGCTGCTGGTCTTCACCTACCCACTGCAGCCTATTCACAGGCACAACAGCACTGGGGATCTGTGCTTCCCCAGAGATGGAGCATCGCAACGTTCTCATTCTCGGCAGATGCATTTTCCGAAAGTGCAAACGTCTGGCCTCTTCTCCCACAAGGAAGGTGCCAGCCCTGAAAGCTGCTGCTGGTCTTCACCTACCCACTGCAGCCTATTCACAGGCACAACAGCACTGGGGATCTGTGCTTCCCCAGAGATGGAGCATCTCAACGTTCTCATTCTCGGCAGATGCATTTTCCGAAAGTGCAAACGTCCGGCCTCTTCTCCCACAAGGAAGGGGCCAGCCCTGAAAGCTGCTGCTGGTCTTCACCTACCCACTGCAGCCTATTCACAGGCACAACAGCACTGGGGATCTGTGCTTCCCCAGAGATGGAGCATCTCAACGTTCTCATTCTCGGCAGATGCATTTTCCGAAAGTGCAAACGTCCGGCCTCTTCTCCCACAAGGAAGGTGCCAGCCCTGAAAGCTGCTGCTGGTCTTCACCTACCCACTGCAGCCTATTCACAGGCACAACAGCACTGGGGATCTGTGCTTCCCCAGAGATGGAGCATCGCAACGATCTCATTCTCGGCAGATGCATTTTCCGAAAGTGCAAACGTCCGGCCTCTTCTCCCACAAGGAAGGGGCCAGCCCTGAAAGCTGCTGCTGGTCTTCACCTACCCACTGCAGCCTATTCACAGGCACAACAGCACTGGGGATCTGTGCTTCCCCAGAGATGGAGCATCTCAACGTTCTCATTCTCGGCAGATGCATTTTCCGAAAGTGCAAACGTCCGGCCTCTTCTCCCACAAGGAAGGTGCCAGCCCTGAAAGCTGCTGCTGGTCTTCACCTACCCACTGCAGCCTATTCACAGGCACAACAGCACTGGGGATCTGTGCTTCCCCAGAGATGGAGCATCGCAACGATCTCATTCTCGGCAGATGCATTTTCCGAAAGTGCAAACGTCCGGCCTCTTCTCCCACAAGGAAGGTGCCAGCCCTGAAAGCTGCTGCTGCTCTTCACCTACCCACTGCAGCCTATTCACAGGCACAACAGCACTGGGGATCTGTGCTTCCCCAGAGATGGAGCATCGCAACGTTCTCATTCTCGGCAGATGCATTTTCCGAAAGTGCAAACGTCCGGCCTCTTCTCCCACAAGGAAGGAGCCAGCCCTGAAAGCTGCTGCTGGTCTTCACCTACCCACTGCAGCCTATTCACAGGCACAACAGCACTGGGGATCTGTGCTTCCCCAGAGATGGAGCATCGCAACGTTCTCATTCTCGGCAGATGCATTTTCCGAAAGTGCAAACGTCCGGCCTCTTCTCCCACAAGGAAGGGGCCAGCCCTGAAAGCTGCTGCTGGTCTTCACCTACCCACTGCAGCCTATTCACAGGCACAACAGCACTGGGGATCTGTGCTTCCCCAGAGATGGAGCATCTCAACGTTCTCATTCTCGGCAGATGCATTTTCCAAAAGTGCAAACGTCCGGCCTCTTCTCCCACAAGGAAGGGGCCAGCCCTGAAAGCTGCTGCTGGTCTTCACCTACCCACTGCAGCCTATTCACAGGCACAACAGCACTGGGGATCTGTGCTTCCCCAGAGATGGAGCATCGCAACGTTCTCATTCTCGGCAGATGCATTTTTCCGAAAGTGCAAACGTCCGGCCTCTTCTCCCACAAGGAAGGGGCCAGCCCTGAAAGCTGCTGCTGGTCTTCACCTACCCACTGCAGCCTATTCACAGGCACAACAGCACTGGGGATCTGTGCTTCCCCAGAGATGGAGCATCTCAACGTTCTCATTCTCGGCAGATGCATTTTCCGAAAGTGCAAACGTCCGGCCTCTTCTCCCACAAGGAAGGTGCCAGCCCTGAAAGCTGCTGCTGGTCTTCACCTACCCACTGCAGCCTATTCACAGGCACAACAGCACTGGGGATCTGAGCTTTCCCACAGACGGAACATCTCTTCATGCCCGTTCTCGATAGAGCCGTTTACCGAAACGACAAAAGTCCGGCTCCTTCTCCAACAAGGAAGGGGCCAGCCCTGAAAGCTGCTGCTGGTCTTCACCTACCCACTGCAGCCTATTCACAGGCACAACTGCACTGGGGATCTGTGCTTCCCCAGAGATGGAGCATCGCAACGTTCTCATTCTCGGCAGATGCATTTTTCCGAAAGTGCAAACGTCCGGCCTCTTCTCCCACAAGGAAGGTGCCAGCCCTGAAAGCTGCTGCTGGTCTTCACCTACCCACTGCAGCCTATTCACAGGCACAACAGCACTGGGGATCTGTGCTTCCCCAGAGATGGAGCATCTCAACGTTCTCATTCTCGGCAGATGCATTTTCCGAAAGTGCAAACGTCCGGCCTCTTCTCCCACAAGGAAGGTGCCAGCCCTGAAAGCTGCTGCTGGTCTTCACCTACCCACTGCAGCCTATTCACAGGCACAACAGCACTGGGGATCTGTGCTTCCCCAGAGATGGAGCATCGCAACGTTCTCATTCTCGGCAGATGCATTTTCCGAAAGTGCAAACGTCCGGCCTCTTCTCCCACAAGGAAGGTGCCAGCCCTGAAAGCTGCTGCTGGTCTTCACCTACCCACTGCAGCCTATTCACAGGCACAACAGCACTGGGGATCTGTGCTTCCCCAGAGATGGAGCATCGCAACGTTCTCATTCTCGGCAGATGCATTTTCCGAAAGTGCAAACGTCTGGCCTCTTCTCCCACAAGGAAGGTGCCAGCCCTGAAAGCTGCTGCTGGTCTTCACCTACCCACTGCAGCCTATTCACAGGCACAACAGCACTGGGGATCTGTGCTTCCCCAGAGATGGAGCATCTCAACGTTCTCATTCTCGGCAGATGCATTTTCCGAAAGTGCAAACGTCCGGCCTCTTCTCCCACAAGGAAGGGGCCAGCCCTGAAAGCTGCTGCTGGTCTTCACCTACCTACTGCAGCCTATTCACAGGCACAACAGCACTGGGGATCTGTGCTTCCCCAGAGATGGAGCATCTCAACGTTCTCATTCTCGGCAGATGCATTTTCCGAAAGTGCAAACGTCCGGCCTCTTCTCCCACAAGGAAGGTGCCAGCCCTGAAAGCTGCTGCTGGTCTTCACCTACCCACTGCAGCCTATTCACAGGCACAACAGCACTGGGGATCTGTGCTTCCCCAGAGATGGAGCATCGCAACGTTCTCATTCTCGGCAGATGCATTTTCCGAAAGTGCAAACGTCCGGCCTCTTCTCCCACAAGGAAGGGGCCAGCCCTGAAAGCTGCTGCTGGTCTTCACCTACCCACTGCAGCCTATTCACAGGCACAACAGCACTGGGGATCTGTGCTTCCCCAGAGATGGAGCATCGCAACGTTCTCATTCTCGGCAGATGCATTTTCCGAAAGTGCAAACGTCCGGCCTCTTCTCCCACAAGGAAGGGGCCAGCCCTGAAAGCTGCTGCTGGTCTTCACCTACCCACTGCAGCCTATTCACAGGCACAACAGCACTGGGGATCTGTGCTTCCCCAGAGATGGAGCATCTCAACGTTCTCATTCTCGGCAGATGCATTTTCCGAAAGTGCAAACGTCCGGCCTCTTCTCCCACAAGGAAGGTGCCAGCCCTGAAAGCTGCTGCTGGTCTTCACCTACCCACTGCAGCCTATTCACAGGCACAACAGCACTGGGGATCTGTGCTTCCCCAGAGATGGAGCATCGCAACGTTCTCATTCTCGGCAGATGCATTTTCCGAAAGTGCAAACGTCCGGCCTCTTCTCCCACAAGGAAGGGGCCAGCCCTGAAAGCTGCTGCTGCTCTTCACCTACCCACTGCAGCCTATTCACAGGCACAACAGCACTGGGGATCTGTGCTTCCCCAGAGATGGAGCATCTCAACGTTCTCATTCTCGGCAGATGCATTTTCCGAAAGTGCAAACGTCCGGCCTCTTCTCCCACAAGGAAGGGGCCAGCCCTGAAAGCTGCTGCTGGTCTTCACCTACCCACTGCAGCCTATTCACAGGCACAACAGCACTGGGGATCTGAGCTTTCCCACAGACGGAACATCTCTTCATGCCCGTTCTCGATAGAGCCGTTTTCCGAAACGACAAAAGTCCGGCTCCTTCTCCAACAAGGAAGGGGCCAGCCCTGAAAGCTGCTGCTGGTCTTCACCTACCCACTGCAGCCTATTCACAGGCACAACAGCACTGGGGATCTGAGATTTCCCACAGACGGAACATCTCATCGTGCCCGTTCTCGGCAGAGCCTTTTTCCGAAACGTGAAACGTCCGGCTCCTTCTCCCACAAGGAAGGTGCCAGCCCTGAAAGCTGCTGCTGCTCTTCACCTACCCACTGCAGCCTATTCACAGGCACAACAGCACTGGGGATCTGTGCTTCCCCAGAGATGGAGCATCTCAACGTTCTCATTCTCGGCAGATGCATTTTCCGAAAGTGCAAACGTCCGGCCTCTTCTCCCACAAGGAAGGTGCCAGCCCTGAAAGCTGCTGCTGGTCTTCACCTACCCACTGCAGCCTATTCACAGGCACAACAGCACTGGGGATCTGTGCTTCCCCAGAGATGGAGCATCGCAACGTTCTCATTCTCGGCAGATGCATTTTCCGAAAGTGCAAACGTCCGGCCTCTTCTCCCACAAGGAAGGGGCCAGCCCTGAAAGCTGCTGCTGGTCTTCACCTACCCACTGCAGCCTATTCACAGGCACAACAGCACTGGGGATCTGTGCTTCCCCAGAGATGGAGCATCGCAACGTTCTCATTCTCGGCAGATGCATTTTCCGAAAGTGCAAACGTCCGGCCTCTTCTCCCACAAGGAAGGGGCCAGCCCTGAAAGCTGCTGCTGGTCTTCACCTACCCACTGCAGCCTATTCACAGGCACAACAGCACTGGGGATCTGTGCTTCCCCAGAGATGGAGCATCGCAACGTTCTCATTCTCGGCAGATGCATTTTCCGAAAGTGCAAACGTCCGGCCTCTTCTCCCACAAGGAAGGGGCCAGCCCTGAAAGCTGCTGCTGGTCTTCACCTACCCACTGCAGCCTATTCACAGGCACAACAGCACTGGGGATCTGTGCTTCCCCAGAGATGGAGCATCGCAACGTTCTCATTCTCGGCAGATGCATTTTCCGAAAGTGCAAACGTCCGGCCTCTTCTCCCACAAGGAAGGTGCCAGCCCTGAAAGCTGCTGCTGGTCTTCACCTACCCACTGCAGCCTATTCACAGGCACAACAGCACTGGGGATCTGTGCTTCCCCAGAGATGGAGCATCGCAACGTTCTCATTCTCGGCAGATGCATTTTCCGAAAGTGCAAACGTCCGGCCTCTTCTCCCACAAGGAAGGGGCCAGCCCTGAAAGCTGCTGCTGGTCTTCACCTACCCACTGCAGCCTATTCACAGGCACAACAGCCCTGGGGATCTGTGCTTCCCCAGAGATGGAGCATCGCAACGTTCTCATTCTCGGCAGATGCATTTTCCGAAAGTGCAAACGTCCGGCCTCTTCTCCCACAAGGAAGGGGCCAGCCCTGAAAGCTGCTGCTGGTCTTCACCTACCCACTGCAGCCTATTCACAGGCACAACAGCACTGGGGATCTGTGCTTCCCCAGAGATGGAGCATCGCAACGTTCTCATTCTCGGCAGATGCATTTTCCGAAAGTGCAAACGTCCGGCCTCTTCTCCCACAAGGAAGGGGCCAGCCCTGAAAGCTGCTGCTGGTCTTCACCTACCCACTGCAGCCTATTCACAGGCACAACAGCACTGGGGATCTGTGCTTCCCCAGAGATGGAGCATCGCAACGTTCTCATTCTCGGCAGATGCATTTTCCGAAAGTGCAAACGTCCGGCCTCTTCTCCCACAAGGAAGGTGCCAGCCCTGAAAGCTGCTGCTGGTCTTCACCTACCCACTGCAGCCTATTCACAGGCACAACAGCACTGGGGATCTGTGCTTACCCAGAGATGGAGCATATCAACGTTCTCATTCTCGGCAGATGCATTTTTCCGAAAGTGCAAACGTCCGGCCTCTTCTCCCACAAGGAAGGTGCCAGCCCTGAAAGCTGCTGCTGGTCTTCACCTACCCACTGCAGCCTATTCACAGCACAACAGCACTGGGGATCTGTGCTTCCCCAGAGATGGAGCATCGCAACGTTCTCATTCTCGGCAGATGCATTTTCCGAAAGTGCAAACGTCCGGCCTCTTCTCCCACAAGGAAGGTGCCAGCCCTGAAAGCTGCTGCTGCTCTTCACCTACCCACTGCAGCCTATTCACAGGCACAACAGCACTGGGGATCTGTGCTTCCCCAGAGATGGAGCATCTCAACGTTCTCATTCTCGGCAGATGCATTTTCCGAAAGTGCAAACGTCCGGCCTCTTCTCCCACAAGGAAGGTGCCAGCCCTGAAAGCTGCTGCTGGTCTTCACCTACCCACTGCAGCCTATTCACAGGCACAACAGCACTGGGGATCTGTGCTTCCCCAGAGATGGAGCATCGCAACGTTCTCATTCTCGGCAGATGCATTTTCCGAAAGTGCAAACGTCCGGCCTCTTCTCCCACAAGGAAGGTGCCAGCCCTGAAAGCTGCTGCTGGTCTTCACCTACCCACTGCAGCCTATTCACAGGCACAACAGCACTGGGGATCTGTGCTTCCCCAGAGATGGAGCATCTCAACGTTCTCATTCTCGGCAGATGCATTTTCCGAAAGTGCAAACGTCCGGCCTCTTCTCCCACAAGGAAGGTGCCAGCCCTGAAAGCTGCTGCTGGTCTTCACCTACCCACTGCAGCCTATTCACAGGCACAACAGCACTGGGGATCTGTGCTTCCCCAGAGATGGAGCATCGCAACGTTCTCATTCTCGGCAGATGCATTTTCCGAAAGTGCAAACGTCCGGCCTCTTCTCCCACAAGGAAGGTGCCAGCCCTGAAAGCTGCTGCTGGTCTTCACCTACCCACTGCAGCCTATTCACAGGCACAACAGCACTGGGGATCTGTGCTTCCCCAGAGATGGAGCATCGCAACGTTCTCATTCTCGGCAGATGCATTTTCCGAAAGTGCAAACGTCCGGCCTCTTCTCCCACAAGGAAGGGGCCAGCCCTGAAAGCTGCTGCTGGTCTTCACCTACCCACTGCAGCCTATTCACAGGCACAACAGCACTGGGGATCTGTGCTTCCCCAGAGATGGAGCATCGCAACGTTCTCATTCTCGGCAGATGCATTTTCCGAAAGTGCAAACGTCCGGCCTCTTCTCCCACAAGGAAGGTGCCAGCCCTGAAAGCTGCTGCTGCTCTTCACCTACCCACTGCAGCCTATTCACAGGCACAACAGCACTGGGGATCTGTGCTTCCCCAGAGATGGAGCATCGCAACGTTCTCATTCTCGGCAGATGCATTTTCCGAAAGTGCAAACGTCCGGCCTCTTCTCCCACAAGGAAGGTGCCAGCCCTGAAAGCTGCTGCTGGTCTTCACCTACCCACTGCAGCCTATTCACAGGCACAACAGCACTGGGGATCTGTGCTTCCCCAGAGATGGAGCATCGCAACGTTCTCATTCTCGGCAGATGCATTTTCCGAAAGTGCAAACGTCCGGCCTCTTCTCCCACAAGGAAGGGGCCAGCCCTGAAAGCTGCTGCTGGTCTTCACCTACCCACTGCAGCCTATTCACAGGCACAACAGCACTGGGGATCTGTGCTTCCCCAGAGATGGAGCATCGCAACGTTCTCATTCTCGGCAGATGCATTTTCCGAAAGTGCAAACGTCCGGCCTCTTCTCCCACAAGGAAGGGGCCAGCCCTGAAAGCTGCTGCTGGTCTTCACCTACCCACTGCAGCCTATTCACAGGCACAACTGCACTGGGGATCTGTGCTTACCCAGAGATGGAGCATATCAACGTTCTCATTCTCGGCAGATGCATTTTTCCGAAAGTGCAAACGTCCGGCCTCTTCTCCCACAAGGAAGGTGCCAGCCCTGAAAGCTGCTGCTGGTCTTCACCTACCCACTGCAGCCTATTCACAGCACAACAGCACTGGGGATCTGTGCTTCCCCAGAGATGGAGCATCGCAACGTTCTCATTCTCGGCAGATGCATTTTCCGAAAGTGCAAACGTCCGGCCTCTTCTCCCACAAGGAAGGTGCCAGCCCTGAAAGCTGCTGCTGCTCTTCACCTACCCACTGCAGCCTATTCACAGGCACAACAGCACTGGGGATCTGTGCTTCCCCAGAGATGGAGCATCTCAACGTTCTCATTCTCGGCAGATGCATTTTCCGAAAGTGCAAACGTCCGGCCTCTTCTCCCACAAGGAAGGTGCCAGCCCTGAAAGCTGCTGCTGGTCTTCACCTACCCACTGCAGCCTATTCACAGGCACAACAGCACTGGGGATCTGTGCTTCCCCAGAGATGGAGCATCGCAACGTTCTCATTCTCGGCAGATGCATTTTCCGAAAGTGCAAACGTCCGGCCTCTTCTCCCACAAGGAAGGGGCCAGCCCTGAAAGCTGCTGCTGGTCTTCACCTACCCACTGCAGCCTATTCACAGGCACAACAGCCCTGGGGATCTGTGCTTCCCCAGAGATGGAGCATCGCAACGTTCTCATTCTCGGCAGATGCATTTTCCGAAAGTGCAAACGTCCGGCCTCTTCTCCCACAAGGAAGGGGCCAGCCCTGAAAGCTGCTGCTGGTCTTCACCTACCCACTGCAGCCTATTCACAGGCACAACAGCCCTGGGGATCTGTGCTTCCCCAGAGATGGAGCATCGCAACGTTCTCATTCTCGGCAGATGCATTTTCCGAAAGTGCAAACGTCCGGCCTCTTCTCCCACAAGGAAGGGGCCAGCCCTGAAAGCTGCTGCTGGTCTTCACCTACCCACTGCAGCCTATTCACAGGCACAACAGCACTGGGGATCTGTGCTTACCCAGAGATGGAGCATCGCAACGTTCTCATTCTCGGCAGATGCATTTTCCGAAAGTGCAAACGTCCGGCCTCTTCTCCCACAAGGAAGGGGCCAGCCCTGAAAGCTGCTGCTGGTCTTCACCTACCCACTGCAGCCTATTCACAGGCACAACAGCACTGGGGATCTGTGCTTCCCCAGAGATGGAGCATCGCAACGTTCTCATTCTCGGCAGATGCATTTTCCGAAAGTGCAAACGTCCGGCCTCTTCTCCCACAAGGAAGGTGCCAGCCCTGAAAGCTGCTGCTGGTCTTCACCTACCCACTGCAGCCTATTCACAGGCACAGCTGCACTGGGGATCTGTGCTTACCCAGAGATGGAGCATATCAACGTTCTCATTCTCGGCAGATGCATTTTTCCGAAAGTGCAAACGTCCGGCCTCTTCTCCCACAAGGAAGGTGCCAGCCCTGAAAGCTGCTGCTGGTCTTCACCTACCCACTGCAGCCTATTCACAGCACAACAGCACTGGGGATCTGTGCTTCCCCAGAGATGGAGCATCGCAACGTTCTCATTCTCGGCAGATGCATTTTCCGAAAGTGCAAACGTCCGGCCTCTTCTCCCACAAGGAAGGTGCCAGCCCTGAAAGCTGCTGCTGCTCTTCACCTACCCACTGCAGCCTATTCACAGGCACAACAGCACTGGGGATCTGTGCTTCCCCAGAGATGGAGCATCTCAACGTTCTCATTCTCGGCAGATGCATTTTCCGAAAGTGCAAACGTCCGGCCTCTTCTCCCACAAGGAAGGGGCCAGCCCTGAAAGCTGCTGCTGGTCTTCACCTACCCACTGCAGCCTATTCACAGGCACAACAGCACTGGGGATCTGTGCTTCCCCAGAGATGGAGCATCGCAACGTTCTCATTCTCGGCAGATGCATTTTCCGAAAGTGCAAACGTCCGGCCTCTTCTCCCACAAGGAAGGTGCCAGCCCTGAAAGCTGCTGCTGGTCTTCACCTACCCACTGCAGCCTATTCACAGGCACAACAGCACTGGGGATCTGTGCTTCCCCAGAGATGGAGCATCTCAACGTTCTCATTCTCGGCAGATGCATTTTCCGAAAGTGCAAACGTCCGGCCTCTTCTCCCACAAGGAAGGGGCCAGCCCTGAAAGCTGCTGCTGGTCTTCACCTACCCACTGCAGCCTATTCACAGGCACAACAGCACTGGGGATCTGTGCTTCCCCAGAGATGGAGCATCGCAACGTTCTCATTCTCGGCAGATGCATTTTCCGAAAGTGCAAACGTCCGGCCTCTTCTCCCACAAGGAAGGTGCCAGCCCTGAAAGCTGCTGCTGGTCTTCACCTACCCACTGCAGCCTATTCACAGGCACAACAGCACTGGGGATCTGTGCTTCCCCAGAGATGGAGCATCGCAACGTTCTCATTCTCGGCAGATGCATTTTCCGAAAGTGCAAACGTCCGGCCTCTTCTCCCACAAGGAAGGGGCCAGCCCTGAAAGCTGCTGCTGGTCTTCACCTACCCACTGCAGCCTATTCACAGGCACAACAGCACTGGGGATCTGTGCTTCCCCAGAGATGGAGCATCGCAACGTTCTCATTCTCGGCAGATGCATTTTCCGAAAGTGCAAACGTCCGGCCTCTTCTCCCACAAGGAAGGTGCCAGCCCTGAAAGCTGCTGCTGGTCTTCACCTACCCACTGCAGCCTATTCACAGGCACAACAGCACTGGGGATCTGTGCTTCCCCAGAGATGGAGCATCGCAACGTTCTCATTCTCGGCAGATGCATTTTCCGAAAGTGCAAACGTCCGGCCTCTTCTCCCACAAGGAAGGTGCCAGCCCTGAAAGCTGCTGCTGGTCTTCACCTACCCACTGCAGCCTATTCACAGGCACAACAGCACTGGGGATCTGTGCTTCCCCAGAGATGGAGCATCGCAACGTTCTCATTCTCGGCAGATGCATTTTCCGAAAGTGCAAACGTCCGGCCTCTTCTCCCACAAGGAAGGGGCCAGCCCTGAAAGCTGCTGCTGGTCTTCACCTACCCACTGCAGCCTATTCACAGGCACAACAGCACTGGGGATCTGTGCTTCCCCAGAGATGGAGCATCGCAACGTTCTCATTCTCGGCAGATGCATTTTCCGAAAGTGCAAACGTCCGGCCTCTTCTCCCACAAGGAAGGGGCCAGCCCTGAAAGCTGCTGCTGGTCTTCACCTACCCACTGCAGCCTATTCACAGGCACAACTGCACTGGGGATCTGTGCTTACCCAGAGATGGAGCATATCAACGTTCTCATTCTCGGCAGATGCATTTTTCCGAAAGTGCAAACGTCCGGCCTCTTCTCCCACAAGGAAGGTGCCAGCCCTGAAAGCTGCTGCTGGTCTTCACCTACCCCCTGCAGCCTATTCACAGCACAACAGCACTGGGGATCTGTGCTTCCCCAGAGATGGAGCATCGCAACGTTCTCATTCTCGGCAGATGCATTTTCCGAAAGTGCAAACGTCCGGCCTCTTCTCCCACAAGGAAGGTGCCAGCCCTGAAAGCTGCTGCTGCTCTTCACCTACCCACTGCAGCCTATTCACAGGCACAACAGCACTGGGGATCTGTGCTTCCCCAGAGATGGAGCATCTCAACGTTCTCATTCTCGGCAGATGCATTTTCCGAAAGTGCAAACGTCCGGCCTCTTCTCCCACAAGGAAGGTGCCAGCCCTGAAAGCTGCTGCTGGTCTTCACCTACCCACTGCAGCCTATTCACAGGCACAACAGCACTGGGGATCTGTGCTTCCCCAGAGATGGAGCATCGCAACGTTCTCATTCTCGGCAGATGCATTTTTCCGAAAGTGCAAACGTCCGGCCTCTTCTCCCACAAGGAAGGTGCCAGCCCTGAAAGCTGCTGCTGGTCTTCACCTACCCACTGCAGCCTATTCACAGGCACAACAGCACTGGGGATCTGTGCTTCCCCAGAGATGGAGCATCGCAACGTTCTCATTCTCGGCAGATGCATTTTTCCGAAAGTGCAAACGTCCGGCCTCTTCTCCCACAAGGAAGGGGCCAGCCCTGAAAGCTGCTGCTGGTCTTCACCTACCCACTGCAGCCTATTCACAGGCACAACAGCACTGGGGATCTGTGCTTCCCCAGAGATGGAGCATCGCAACGTTCTCATTCTCGGCAGATGCATTTTCCGAAAGTGCAAACGTCCGGCCTCTTCTCCCACAAGGAAGGGGCCAGCCCTGAAAGCTGCTGCTGGTCTTCACCTACCCACTGCAGCCTATTCACAGGCACAACAGCACTGGGGATCTGTGCTTCCCCAGAGATGGAGCATCTCAACGTTCTCATTCTCGGCAGATGCATTTTCCGAAAGTGCAAACGTCCGGCCTCTTCTCCCACAAGGAAGGTGCCAGCCCTGAAAGCTACTGCTGGTCTTCACCTACCCACTGCAGCCTATTCACAGGCACAACAGCACTGGGGATCTGTGCTTCCCCAGAGATGGAGCATCTCAACGTTCTCATTCTCGGCAGATGCATTTTTCCGAAAGTGCAAACGTCCGGCCTCTTCTCCCACAAGGAAGGTGCCAGCCCTGAAAGCTGCTGCTGGTCTTCACCTACCCACTGCAGCCTATTCACAGGCACAACAGCACTGGGGATCTGTGCTTCCCCAGAGATGGAGCATCGCAACCTTCTCATTCTCGGCAGATGCATTTTCCGAAAGTGCAAACGTCCGGCCTCTTCTCCCACAAGGAAGGGGCCAGCCCTGAAAGCTGCTGCTGGTCTTCACCTACCCACTGCAGCCTATTCACAGGCACAACAGCACTGGGGATCTGTGCTTCCCCAGAGATGGAGCATCTCAACGTTCTCATTCTCGGCAGATGCATTTTCCGAAAGTGCAAACGTCCGGCCTCTTCTCCCACAAGGAAGGTGCCAGCCCTGAAAGCTGCTGCTGGTCTTCACCTACCCACTGCAGCCTATTCACAGGCACAACAGCACTGGGGATCTGTGCTTCCCCAGAGATGGAGCATCTCAACGTTCTCATTCTCGGCAGATGCATTTTTCCGAAAGTGCAAACGTCCGGCCTCTTCTCCCACAAGGAAGGTGCCAGCCCTGAAAGCTGCTGCTGGTCTTCACCTACCCACTGCAGCCTATTCACAGGCACAACAGCACTGGGGATCTGTGCTTCCCCAGAGATGGAGCATCTCAACGTTCTCATTCTCGGCAGATGCATTTTCCGAAAGTGCAAACGTCCGGCCTCTTCTCCCACAAGGAAGGTGCCAGCCCTGAAAGCTGCTGCTGGTCTTCACCTACCCACTGCAGCCTATTCACAGGCACAACAGCACTGGGGATCTGAGCTTTCCCACAGACGGAACATCTCTTCATGCCCGTTCTCGATAGAGCCGTTTTCCGAAACGACAAACGTCCGGCTCCTTCTCCCACAAGGAAGGGGCCAGCCCTGAAAGCTGTTGCTGCTCTTCACCTACCCACTGCAGCCTATTCACAGGCACAACAGCACTGGGGATCTGTGCTTCCCCAGAGATGGAGCATCGCAACGTTCTCATTCTCGGCAGATGCATTTTCCGAAAGTGCAAACGTCCGGCCTCTTCTCCCACAAGGAAGGTGCCAGCCCTGAAAGCTGCTGCTGGTCTTCACCTACCCACTGCAGCCTATTCACAGGCACAACAGCACTGGGGATCTGTGCTTCCCCAGAGATGGAGCATCTCAACGTTCTCATTCTCGGCAGATGCATTTTTCCGAAAGTGCAAACGTCCGGCCTCTTCTCCCACAAGGAAGGTGCCAGCCCTGAAAGCTGCTGCTGGTCTTCACCTACCCACTGCAGCCTATTCACAGGCACAACAGCACTGGGGATCTGTGCTTCCCCAGAGATGGAGCATCGCAACGTTCTCATTCTCGGCAGATGCATTTTCCGAAAGTGCAAACGTCCGGCCTCTTCTCCCACAAGGAAGGGGCCAGCCCTGAAAGCTGCTGCTGGTCTTCACCTACCCACTGCAGCCTATTCACAGGCACAACAGCACTGGGGATCTGTGCTTCCCCAGAGATGGAGCATCGCAACGTTCTCATTCTCGGCAGATGCATTTTCCGAAAGTGCAAACGTCCGGCCTCTTCTCCCACAAGGAAGGTGCCAGCCCTGAAAGCTGCTGCTGCTCTTCACCTACCCACTGCAGCCTATTCACAGGCACAACAGCACTGGGGATCTGTGCTTCCCCAGAGATGGAGCATCGCAACGTTCTCATTCTCGGCAGATGCATTTTCCGAAAGTGCAAACGTCCGGCCTCTTCTCCCACAAGGAAGGTGCCAGCCCTGAAAGCTGCTGCTGGTCTTCACCTACCCACTGCAGCCTATTCACAGGCACAACAGCACTGGGGATCTGTGCTTCCCCAGAGATGGAGCATCGCAACGTTCTCATTCTCGGCAGATGCATTTTCCGAAAGTGCAAACGTCCGGCCTCTTCTCCCACAAGGAAGGGGCCAGCCCTGAAAGCTGCTGCTGGTCTTCACCTACCCACTGCAGCCTATTCACAGGCACAACAGCACTGGGGATCTGTGCTTCCCCAGAGATGGAGCATCGCAACGTTCTCATTCTCGGCAGATGCATTTTCCGAAAGTGCAAACGTCCGGCCTCTTCTCCCACAAGGAAGGTGCCAGCCCTGAAAGCTGCTGCTGGTCTTCACCTACCCACTGCAGCCTATTCACAGGCACAACAGCACTGGGGATCTGTGCTTCCCCAGAGATGGAGCATCTCAACGTTCTCATTCTCGGCAGATGCATTTTTCCGAAAGTGCAAACGTCCGGCCTCTTCTCCCACAAGGAAGGTGCCAGCCCTGAAAGCTGCTGCTGGTCTTCACCTACCCACTGCAGCCTATTCACAGGCACAACAGCACTGGGGATCTGTGCTTCCCCAGAGATGGAGCATCGCAACGTTCTCATTCTCGGCAGATGCATTTTCCGAAAGTGCAAACGTCCGGCCTCTTCTCCCACAAGGAAGGTGCCAGCCCTGAAAGCTGCTGCTGGTCTTCACCTACCCACTGCAGCCTATTCACAGGCACAACAGCACTGGGGATCTGAGCTTTCCCACAGACGGAACATCTCTTCATGCCCGTTCTCGATAGAGCCGTTTTCCGAAACGACAAACGTCCGGCTCCTTCTCCCACAAGGAAGGGGCCAGCCCTGAAAGCTGTTGCTGCTCTTCACCTACCCACTGCAGCCTATTCACAGGCACAACAGCACTGGGGATCTGAGATTTCCCACAGACGGAACATCTCATCGTGCCCGTTCTCGGCAGAGCCTTTTTCCGAAACGTGAAACGTCCGGCTCCTTCTCCCACAAGGAAGGGGCCAGCCCTGAAAGCTGCTGCTGCTCTTCACCTACCCACTGCAGCCTATTCACAGGCACAACAGCACTGGGGATCTGTGCTTCCCCAGAGATGGAGCATCTCAACGTTCTCATTCTCGGCAGATGCATTTTCCGAAAGTGCAAACGTCCGGCCTCTTCTCCCACAAGGAAGGTGCCAGCCCTGAAAGCTGCTGCTGGTCTTCACCTACCCACTGCAGCCTATTCACAGGCACAACAGCACTGGGGATCTGTGCTTCCCCAGAGATGGAGCATCGCAACGTTCTCATTCTCGGCAGATGCATTTTCCGAAAGTGCAAACGTCCGGCCTCTTCTCCCACAAGGAAGGTGCCAGCCCTGAAAGCTGCTGCTGGTCTTCACCTACCCACTGCAGCCTATTCACAGGCACAACAGCACTGGGGATCTGTGCTTCCCCAGAGATGGAGCATCGCAACGTTCTCATTCTCGGCAGATGCATTTTCCGAAAGTGCAAACGTCCGGCCTCTTCTCCCACAAGGAAGGGGCCAGCCCTGAAAGCTGTTGCTGGTCTTCACCTACCCACTGCAGCCTATTCACAGGCACAACAGCACTGGGGATCTGTGCTTCCCCAGAGATGGAGCATCTCAACGTTCTCATTCTCGGCAGATGCATTTTCCGAAAGTGCAAACGTCCGGCCTCTTCTCCCACAAGGAAGGGGCCAGCCCTGAAAGCTGCTGCTGGTCTTCACCTACCCACTGCAGCCTATTCACAGGCACAACAGCACTGGGGATCTGTGCTTCCCCAGAGATGGAGCATCGCAACGTTCTCATTCTCGGCAGATGCATTTTCCGAAAGTGCAAACGTCCGGCCTCTTCTCCCACAAGGAAGGTGCCAGCCCTGAAAGCTGCTGCTGGTCTTCACCTACCCACTGCAGCCTATTCACAGGCACAACAGCACTGGGGATCTGTGCTTCCCCAGAGATGGAGCATCGCAACGTTCTCATTCTCGGCAGATGCATTTTCCGAAAGTGCAAAGGTCCGGCCTCTTCTCCCACAAGGAAGGGGCCAGCCCTGAAAGCTGCTGCTGGTCTTCACCTACCCACTGCAGCCTATTCACAGGCACAACAGCACTGGGGATCTGTGCTTCCCCAGAGATGGAGCATCGCAACGTTCTCATTCTCGGCAGATGCATTTTCCGAAAGTGCAAACGTCCGGCCTCTTCTCCCACAAGGAAGGGGCCAGCCCTGAAAGCTGCTGCTGGTCTTCACCTACCCACTGCAGCCTATTCACAGCACAACAGCACTGGGGATCTGTGCTTCCCCAGAGATGGAGCATCGCAACGTTCTCATTCTCGGCAGATGCATTTTCCGAAAGTGCAAACGTCCGGCCTCTTCTCCCACAAGGAAGGTGCCAGCCCTGAAAGCTGCTGCTGGTCTTCACCTACCCACTGCAGCCTATTCACAGGCACAACAGCACTGGGGATCTGTGCTTCCCCAGAGATGGAGCATCTCAACGTTCTCATTCTCGGCAGATGCATTTTCCGAAAGTGCAAACGTCCGGCCTCTTCTCCCACAAGGAAGGGGCCAGCCCTGAAAGCTGCTGCTGGTCTTCACCTACCCACTGCAGCCTATTCACAGGCACAACAGCACTGGGGATCTGTGCTTCCCCAGAGATGGAGCATCGCAACGTTCTCATTCTCGGCAGATGCATTTTCCGAAAGTGCAAACGTCCGGCCTCTTCTCCCACAAGGAAGGTGCCAGCCCTGAAAGCTGCTGCTGGTCTTCACCTACCCACTGCAGCCTATTCACAGGCACAACTGCACTGGGGATCTGTGCTTCCCCAGAGATGGAGCATCGCAACGTTCTCATTCTCGGCAGATGCATTTTTCCGAAAGTGCAAACGTCCGGCCTCTTCTCCCACAAGGAAGGTGCCAGCCCTGAAAGCTGCTGCTGGTCTTCACCTACCCACTGCAGCCTATTCACAGGCACAACAGCACTGGGGATCTGTGCTTCCCCAGAGATGGAGCATCGCAACGTTCTCATTCTCGGCAGATGCATTTTTCCGAAAGTGCAAACGTCCGGCCTCTTCTCCCACAAGGAAGGTGCCAGCCCTGAAAGCTGCTGCTGGTCTTCACCTACCCACTGCAGCCTATTCACAGGCACAACAGCACTGGGGATCTGTGCTTCCCCACAGATGGAGCATCGCAACGTTCTCATTCTCGGCAGATGCATTTTTCCGAAAGTGCAAACGTCCGGCCTCTTCTCCCACAAGGAAGGTGCCAGCCCTGAAAGCTGCTGCTGGTCTTCACCTACCCACTGCAGCCTATTCACAGGCACAACAGCACTGGGGATCTGTGCTTCCCCAGAGATGGAGCATCGCAACGTTCTCATTCTCGGCAGATGCATTTTCCGAAAGTGCAAACGTCCGGCCTCTTCTCCCACAAGGAAGGTGCCAGCCCTGAAAGCTGATGCTTGTCTTCACCTACCCACTGCAGCCTATTCACAGGCACAACAGCACTGGGGATCTGTGCTTCCCCAGAGATGGAGCATCGCAACGTTCTCATTCTCGGCAGATGCATTTTCCGAAAGTGCAAACGTCCGGCCTCTTCTCCCACAAGGAAGGGGCCAGCCCTGAAAGCTGCTGCTGCTCTTCACCTACCCACTGCAGCCTATTCACAGGCACAACAGCACTGGGGATCTGTGCTTCCCCAGAGATGGAGCATCTCAACGTTCTCATTCTCGGCAGATGCATTTTCCGAAAGTGCAAACGTCCGGCCTCTTCTCCCACAAGGAAGGTGCCAGCCCTGAAAGCTGCTGCTGGTCTTCACCTACCCACTGCAGCCTATTCACAGGCACAACAGCACTGGGGATCTGTGCTTCCCCAGAGATGGAGCATCTCAACGTTCTCATTCTCGGCAGATGCATTTTCCGAAAGTGCAAACGTCCGGCCTCTTCTCCCACAAGGAAGGTGCCAGCCCTGAAAGCTGCTGCTGGTCTTCACCTACCCACTGCAGCCTATTCACAGGCACAACAGCACCGGGGATCTGTGCTTCCCCAGAGATGGAGCATCGCAACGTTCTCATTCTCGGCAGATGCATTTTCCGAAAGTGCAAACGTCCGGCCTCTTCTCCCACAAGGAAGGGGCCAGCCCTGAAAGCTGCTGCTGGTCTTCACCTACCCACTGCAGCCTATTCACAGGCACAACAGCACTGGGGATCTGTGCTTCCCCAGAGATGGAGCATCTCAACGTTCTCATTCTCGGCAGATGCATTTTCCGAAAGTGCAAACGTCCGGCCTCTTCTCCCACAAGGAAGGTGCCAGCCCTGAAAGCTGCTGCTGGTCTTCACCTACCCACTGCAGCCTATTCACAGGCACAACAGCACTGGGGATCTGTGCTTCCCCAGAGATGGAGCATCGCAACGTTCTCATTCTCGGCAGATGCATTTTTCCGAAAGTGCAAACGTCCGGCCTCTTCTCCCACAAGGAAGGTGCCAGCCCTGAAAGCTGCTGCTGGTCTTCACCTACCCACTGCAGCCTATTCACAGGCACAACAGCACTGGGGATCTGTGCTTCCCCAGAGATGGAGCATCGCAACGTTCTCATTCTCGGCAGATGCATTTTTCCGAAAGTGCAAACGTCCGGCCTCTTCTCCCACAAGGAAGGTGCCAGCCCTGAAAGCTGCTGCTGGTCTTCACCTACCCACTGCAGCCTATTCACAGGCACAACTGCACTGGGGATCTGTGGTTCCCCAGAGATGGAGCATCGCAACGTTCTCATTCTCGGCAGATGCATTTTTCCGAAAGTGCAAACGTCCGGCCTCTTCTCCCACAAGGAAGGTGCCAGCCCTGAAAGCTGCTGCTGGTCTTCACCTACCCACTGCAGCCTATTCACAGGCACAACAGCACTGGGGATCTGTGCTTCCCCAGAGATGGAGCATCTCAACGTTCTCATTCTCGGCAGATGCATTTTCCGAAAGTGCAAACGTCCGGCCTCTTCTCCCACAAGGAAGGGGCCAGCCCTGAAAGCTGCTGCTGGTCTTCACCTACCTACTGCAGCCTATTCACAGGCACAACAGCACTGGGGATCTGTGCTTCCCCAGAGATGGAGCATCGCAACGTTCTCATTCTCGGCAGATGCATTTTCCGAAAGTGCAAACGTCCGGCCTCTTCTCCCACAAGGAAGGGGCCAGCCCTGAAAGCTGCTGCTGGTCTTCACCTACCCACTGCAGCCTATTCACAGGCACAACAGCACTGGGGATCTGTGCTTCCCCAGAGATGGAGCATCGCAACGTTCTCATTCTCGGCAGATGCATTTTCCGAAAGTGCAAACGTCCGGCCTCTTCTCCCACAAGGAAGGGGCCAGCCCTGAAAGCTGCTGCTGGTCTTCACCTACCCACTGCAGCCTATTCACAGGCACAACAGCACTGGGGATCTGTGCTTCCCCAGAGATGGAGCATCGCAATGTTCTCATTCTCGGCAGATGCATTTTCCGAAAGTGCAAACGTCCGGCCTCTTCTCCCACAAGGAAGGTGCCAGCCCTGAAAGCTGCTGCTGGTCTTCACCTACCCACTGCAGCCTATTCACAGGCACAACAGCACTGGGGATCTGTGCTTCCCCAGAGATGGAGCATCGCAACGTTCTCATTCTCGGCAGATGCATTTTCCGAAAGTGCAAACGTCCGGCCTCTTCTCCCACAAGGAAGGGGCCAGCCCTGAAAGCTGCTGCTGGTCTTCACCTACCCACTGCAGCCTATTCACAGGCACAACAGCACTGGGGATCTGTGCTTCCCCAGAGATGGAGCATCGCAACGTTCTCATTCTCGGCAGATGCATTTTCCGAAAGTGCAAACGTCCGGCCTCTTCTCCCACAAGGAAGGTGCCAGCCCTGAAAGCTGCTGCTGGTCTTCACCTACCCACTGCAGCCTATTCACAGGCACAACAGCACTGGGGATCTGTGCTTCCCCAGAGATGGAGCATCGCAACGTTCTCATTCTCGGCAGATGCATTTTTCCGAAAGTGCAAACGTCCGGCCTCTTCTCCCACAAGTAAGGTGCCAGCCCTGAAAGCTGCTGCTGGTCTTCACCTACCCACTGCAGCCTATTCACAGGCACAACAGCACTGGGGATCTGTGCTTACCCAGAGATGGAGCATCGCAACGTTCTCATTCTCGGCAGATGCATTTTTCCGAAAGTGCAAACGTCCGGCCTCTTCTCCCACAAGGAAGGTGCCAGCCCTGAAAGCTGCTGCTGGTCTTCACCTACCCACTGCAGCCTATTCACAGCACAACAGCACTGGGGATCTGTGCTTCCCCAGAGATGGAGCATCGCAACGTTCTCATTCTCGGCAGATGCATTTTCCGAAAGTGCAAACGTCCGGCCTCTTCTCCCACAAGGAAGGGGCCAGCCCTGAAAGCTGCTGCTGGTCTTCACCTACCCACTGCAGCCTATTCACAGGCACAACAGCACTGGGGATCTGTGCTTCCCCAGAGATGGAGCATCGCAACGTTCTCATTCTCGGCAGATGCATTTTCCGAAAGTGCAAACGTCCGGCCTCTTCTCCCACAAGGAAGGGGCCAGCCCTGAAAGCTGCTGCTGGTCTTCACCTACCCACTGCAGCCTATTCACAGGCACAACAGCACTGGGGATCTGTGCTTCCCCAGAGATGGAGCATCTCAACGTTCTCATTCTCGGCAGATGCATTTTCCGAAAGTGCAAACGTCCGGCCTCTTCTCCCACAAGGAAGGTGCCAGCCCTGAAAGCTGCTGCTGGTCTTCACCTACCCACTGCAGCCTATTCACAGGCACAACAGCACTGGGGATCTGTGCTTCCCCAGAGATGGAGCATCGCAACGTTCTCATTCTCGGCAGATGCATTTTCCGAAAGTGCAAACGTCCGGCCTCTTCTCCCACAAGGAAGGGGCCAGCCCTGAAAGCTGCTGCTGGTCTTCACCTACCCACTGCAGCCTATTCACAGGCACAACAGCACTGGGGATCTGTGCTTCCCCAGAGATGGAGCATCGCAACGTTCTCATTCTCGGCAGATGCATTTTTCCGAAAGTGCAAACGTCCGGCCTCTTCTCCCACAAGGAAGGTGCCAGCCCTGAAAGCTGCTGCTGGTCTTCACCTACCCACTGCAGCCTATTCACAGGCACAACTGCACTGGGGATCTGTGGTTCCCCAGAGATGGAGCATCGCAACGTTCTCATTCTCGGCAGATGCATTTTTCCGAAAGTGCAAACGTCCGGCCTCTTCTCCCACAAGGAAGGTGCCAGCCCTGAAAGCTGCTGCTGGTCTTCACCTACCCACTGCAGCCTATTCACAGGCACAACAGCACTGGGGATCTGTGCTTCCCCAGAGATGGAGCATCTCAACGTTCTCATTCTCGGCAGATGCATTTTCCGAAAGTGCAAACGTCCGGCCTCTTCTCCCACAAGGAAGGGGCCAGCCCTGAAAGCTGCTGCTGGTCTTCACCTACCTACTGCAGCCTATTCACAGGCACAACAGCACTGGGGATCTGTGCTTCCCCAGAGATGGAGCATCTCAACGTTCTCATTCTCGGCAGATGCATTTTCCGAAAGTGCAAACGTCCGGCCTCTTCTCCCACAAGGAAGGGGCCAGCCCTGAAAGCTGCTGCTGGTCTTCACCTACCCACTGCAGCCTATTCACAGGCACAACAGCACTGGGGATCTGTGCTTCCCCAGAGATGGAGCATCGCAACGTTCTCATTCTCGGCAGATGCATTTTCCGAAAGTGCAAACGTCCGGCCTCTTCTCCCACAAGGAAGGGGCCAGCCCTGAAAGCTGCTGCTGGTCTTCACCTACCCACTGCAGCCTATTCACAGGCACAACAGCACTGGGGATCTGTGCTTCCCCAGAGATGGAGCATCGCAACGTTCTCATTCTCGGCAGATGCATTTTCCGAAAGTGCAAACGTCCGGCCTCTTCTCCCACAAGGAAGGGGCCAGCCCTGAAAGCTGCTGCTGGTCTTCACCTACCCACTGCAGCCTATTCACAGGCACAACAGCACTGGGGATCTGTGCTTCCCCAGAGATGGAGCATCGCAATGTTCTCATTCTCGGCAGATGCATTTTCCGAAAGTGCAAACGTCCGGCCTCTTCTCCCACAAGGAAGGTGCCAGCCCTGAAAGCTGCTGCTGGTCTTCACCTACCCACTGCAGCCTATTCACAGGCACAACAGCACTGGGGATCTGTGCTTCCCCAGAGATGGAGCATCGCAACGTTCTCATTCTCGGCAGATGCATTTTCCGAAAGTGCAAACGTCCGGCCTCTTCTCCCACAAGGAAGGGGCCAGCCCTGAAAGCTGCTGCTGGTCTTCACCTACCCACTGCAGCCTATTCACAGGCACAACAGCACTGGGGATCTGTGCTTCCCCAGAGATGGAGCATCTCAACGTTCTCATTCTCGGCAGATGCATTTTCCGAAAGTGCAAACGTCCGGCCTCTTCTCCCACAAGGAAGGTGCCAGCCCTGAAAGCTGCTGCTGGTCTTCACCTACCCACTGCAGCCTATTCACAGGCACAACAGCACTGGGGATCTGTGCTTCCCCAGAGATGGAGCATCTCAACGTTCTCATTCTCGGCAGATGCATTTTCCGAAAGTGCAAACGTCCGGCCTCTTCTCCCACAAGGAAGGGGCCAGCCCTGAAAGCTGCTGCTGGTCTTCACCTACCCACTGCAGCCTATTCACAGGCACAACTGCACTGGGGATCTGTGCTTCCCCAGAGATGGAGCATCGCAACGTTCTCATTCTCGGCAGATGCATTTTCCGAAAGTGCAAACGTCCGGCCTCTTCTCCCACAAGGAAGGTGCCAGCCCTGAAAGCTGCTGCTGGTCTTCACCTACCCACTGCAGCCTATTCACAGGCACAACAGCACTGGGGATCTGTGCTTCCCCAGAGATGGAGCATCGCAACGTTCTCATTCTCGGCAGATGCATTTTCCGAAAGTGCAAACGTCCGGCCTCTTCTCCCACAAGGAAGGGGCCAGCCCTGAAAGCTGCTGCTGGTCTTCACCTACCCACTGCAGCCTATTCACAGGCACAACAGCACTGGGGATCTGTGCTTCCCCAGAGATGGAGCATCGCAACGTTCTCATTCTCGGCAGATGCATTTTTCCGAAAGTGCAAACGTCCGGCCTCTTCTCCCACAAGGAAGGGGCCAGCCCTGAAAGCTGCTGCTGGTCTTCACCTACCCACTGCAGCCTATTCACAGGCACAACAGCACTGGGGATCTGTGCTTCCCCAGAGATGGAGCATCTCAACGTTCTCATTCTCGGCAGATGCATTTTTCCGAAAGTGCAAACGTCCGGCCTCTTCTCCCACAAGGAAGGTGCCAGCCCTGAAAGCTGCTGCTGGTCTTCACCTACCCACTGCAGCCTATTCACAGGCACAACAGCACTGGGGATCTGTGCTTCCCCAGAGATGGAGCATCTCAACGTTCTCATTCTCGGCAGATGCATTTTCCGAAAGTGCAAACGTCCGGCCTCTTCTCCCACAAGGAAGGGGCCAGCCCTGAAAGCTGCTGCTGGTCTTCACCTACCCACTGCAGCCTATTCACAGGCACAACAGCACTGGGGATCTGAGATTTCCCACAGACGGAACATCTCATCGTGCCCGTTCTCGGCAGAGCCTTTTTCCGAAACGTGAAAAGTCCGGCTCCTTCTCCCACAAGGAAGGGGCCAGCCCTGAAAGCTGCTGCTGCTCTTCACCTACCCACTGCAGCCTATTCACAGGCACAACAGCACTGGGGATCTGTGCTTTCCCAGAGATGGAGCATCTCAACGTTCTCATTCTCGGCAGATGCATTTTCCGAAAGTGCAAACGTCCGGCCTCTTCTCCCACAAGGAAGGTGCCAGCCCTGAAAGCTGCTGCTGGTCTTCACCTACCCACTGCAGCCTATTCACAGGCACAACAGCACTGGGGATCTGTGCTTCCCCAGAGATGGAGCATCGCAACGTTCTCATTCTCGGCAGATGCATTTTCCGAAAGTGCAAACGTCCGGCCTCTTCTCCCACAAGGAAGGGGCCAGCCCTGAAAGCTGCTGCTGGTCTTCACCTACCCACTGCAGCCTATTCACAGGCACAACAGCACTGGGGATCTGTGCTTCCCCAGAGATGGAGCATCGCAACGTTCTCATTCTCGGCAGATGCATTTTCCGAAAGTGCAAACGTCCGGCCTCTTCTCCCACAAGGAAGGTGCCAGCCCTGAAAGCTGCTGCTGGTCTTCACCTACCCACTGCAGCCTATTCACAGGCACAACAGCACTGGGGATCTGTGCTTCCCCAGAGATGGAGCATCGCAACGTTCTCATTCTCGGCAGATGCATTTTCCAAAAGTGCAAACGTCCGGCCTCTTCTCCCACAAGGAAGGTGCCAGCCCTGAAAGCTGCTGCTGGTCTTCACCTACCCACTGCAGCCTATTCACAGGCACAACAGCACTGGGGATCTGTGCTTCCCCAGAGATGGAGCATCGCAACGTTCTCATTCTCGGCAGATGCATTTTCCGAAAGTGCAAACGTCCGGCCTCTTCTCCCACAAGGAAGGTGCCAGCCCTGAAAGCTGCTGCTGGTCTTCACCTACCCACTGCAGCCTATTCACAGGCACAACAGCACTGGGGATCTGTGCTTCCCCAGAGATGGAGCATCGCAACGTTCTCATTCTCGGCAGATGCATTTTCCGAAAGTGCAAACGTCCGGCCTCTTCTCCCACAAGGAAGGGGCCAGCCCTGAAAGCTGCTGCTGGTCTTCACCTACCCACTGCAGCCTATTCACAGGCACAACAGCACTGGGGATCTGTGCTTCCCCAGAGATGGAGCATCGCAACGTTCTCATTCTCGGCAGATGCATTTTCCGAAAGTGCAAACGTCCGGCCTCTTCTCCCACAAGGAAGGGGCCAGCCCTGAAAGCTGCTGCTGGTCTTCACCTACCCACTGCAGCCTATTCACAGCACAACAGCACTGGGGATCTGTGCTTCCCCAGAGATGGAGCATCGCAACGTTCTCATTCTCGGCAGATGCATTTTCCGAAAGTGCAAACGTCCGGCCTCTTCTCCCACAAGGAAGGGGCCAGCCCTGAAAGCTGCTGCTGGTCTTCACCTACCCACTGCAGCCTATTCACAGGCACAACAGCACTGGGGATCTGTGCTTCCCCAGAGATGGAGCATCGCAACGTTCTCATTCTCGGCAGATGCATTTTCCGAAAGTGCAAACGTCCGGCCTCTTCTCCCACAAGGAAGGGGCCAGCCCTGAAAGCTGCTGCTGGTCTTCACCTACCCACTGCAGCCTATTCACAGGCACAACAGCACTGGGGATCTGTGCTTCCCCAGAGATGGAGCATCGCAACGTTCTCATTCTCGGCAGATGCATTTTCCGAAAGTGCAAACGTCCGGCCTCTTCTCCCACAAGGAAGGTGCCAGCCCTGAAAGCTGCTGCTGGTCTTCACCTACCCACTGCAGCCTATTCACAGGCACAACAGCACTGGGGATCTGTGCTTCCCCAGAGATGGAGCATCGCAACGTTCTCATTCTCGGCAGATGCATTTTTCCGAAAGTGCAAACGTCCGGCCTCTTCTCCCACAAGGAAGGTGCCAGCCCTGAAAGCTGCTGCTGGTCTTCACCTACCCACTGCAGCCTATTCACAGGCACAACAGCACTGGGGATCTGTGCTTCCCCAGAGATGGAGCATCGCAACGTTCTCATTCTCGGCAGATGCATTTTTCCGAAAGTGCAAACGTCCGGCCTCTTCTCCCACAAGGAAGGGGCCAGCCCTGAAAGCTGCTGCGGGTCTTCACCTACCCACTGCAGCCTATTCACAGGCACAACAGCACTGGGGATCTGTGCTTCCCCAGAGATGGAGCATCGCAACGTTCTCATTCTCGGCAGATGCATTTTTCCGAAAGTGCAAACGTCCGGCCTCTTCTCCCACAAGGAAGGGGCCAGCCCTGAAAGCTGCTGCTGGTCTTCACCTACCCACTGCAGCCTATTCACAGGCACAACAGCACTGGGGATCTGTGCTTCCCCAGAGATGGAGCATCGCAACGTTCTCATTCTCGGCAGATGCATTTTCCGAAAGTGCAAACGTCCGGCCTCTTCTCCCACAAGGAAGGTGCCAGCCCTGAAAGCTGCTGCTGGTCTTCACCTACCCACTGCAGCCTATTCACAGGCACAACAGCACTGGGGATCTGTGCTTCCCCAGAGATGGAGCATCTCAACGTTCTCATTCTCGGCAGATGCATTTTCCGAAAGTGCAAACGTCCGGCCTCTTCTCCCACAAGGAAGGTGCCAGCCCTGAAAGCTGCTGCTGGTCTTCACCTACCCACTGCAGCCTATTCACAGGCACAACAGCACTGGGGATCTGTGCTTCCCCAGAGATGGAGCATCGCAACGTTCTCATTCTCGGCAGATGCATTTTCCGAAAGTGCAAACGTCCGGCCTCTTCTCCCACAAGGAAGGTGCCAGCCCTGAAAGCTGCTGCTGGTCTTCACCTACCCACTGCAGCCTATTCACAGCACAACAGCACTGGGGATCTGTGCTTCCCCAGAGATGGAGCATCGCAACGTTCTCATTCTCGGCAGATGCATTTTCCGAAAGTGCAAACGTCCAGCCTCTTCTCCCACAAGGAAGGTGCCAGCCCTGAAAGCTGCTGCTGGTCTTCACCTACCTACTGCAGCCTATTCACAGGCACAACAGCACTGGGGATCTGTGCTTCCCCAGAGATGGAGCATCTCAACGTTCTCATTCTCGGCAGATGCATTTTCCGAAAGTGCAAACGTCCGGCCTCTTCTCCCACAAGGAAGGTGCCAGCCCTGAAAGCTGCTGCTGGTCTTCACCTACCTACTGCAGCCTATTCACAGGCACAACAGCACTGGGGATCTGTGCTTCCCCAGAGATGGAGCATCTCAACGTTCTCATTCTCGGCAGATGCATTTTTCCGAAAGTGCAAACGTCCGGCCTCTTCTCCCACAAGGAAGGTGCCAGCCCTGAAAGCTGCTGCTGGTCTTCACCTACCCACTGCAGCCTATTCACAGGCACAACAGCACTGGGGATCTGTGCTTCCCCAGAGATGGAGCATCTCAACGTTCTCATTCTCGGCAGATGCATTTTCCGAAAGTGCAAACGTCCGGCCTCTTCTCCCACAAGGAAGGGGCCAGCCCTGAAAGCTGCTGCTGGTCTTCACCTACCCACTGCAGCCTATTCACAGGCACAACAGCACTGGGGATCTGTGCTTCCCCAGAGATGGAGCATCTCAACGTTCTCATTCTCGGCAGATGCATTTTCCGAAAGTGCAAACGTCTGGCCTCTTCTCCCACAAGGAAGGGGCCAGCCCTGAAAGCTGCTGCTGGTCTTCACCTACCCACTGCAGCCTATTCACAGGCACAACAGCACTGGGGATCTGTGCTTCCCCAGAGATGGAGCATCGCAACGTTCTCATTCTCGGCAGATGCATTTTCCGAAAGTGCAAACGTCCGGCCTCTTCTCCCACAAGGAAGGGGCCAGCCCTGAAAGCTGCTGCTGGTCTTCACCTACCCACTGCAGCCTATTCACAGGCACAACAGCACTGGGGATCTGTGCTTCCCCAGAGATGGAGCATCTCAACGTTCTCATTCTCGGCAGATGCATTTTCCGAAAGTGCAAACGTCCGGCCTCTTCTCCCACAAGGAAGGGGCCAGCCCTGAAAGCTGCTGCTGGTCTTCACCTACCCACTGCAGCCTATTCACAGGCACAACAGCACTGGGGATCTGTGCTTCCCCAGAGATGGAGCATCTCAACGTTCTCATTCTCGGCAGATGCATTTTCCGAAAGTGCAAACGTCCGGCCTCTTCTCCCACAAGGAAGGTGCCAGCCCTGAAAGCTGCTGCTGGTCTTCACCTACCCACTGCAGCCTATTCACAGGCACAACAGCACTGGGGATCTGTGCTTCCCCAGAGATGGAGCATCGCAACGTTCTCATTCTCGGCAGATGCATTTTCCGAAAGTGCAAACGTCCGGCCTCTTCTCCCACAAGGAAGGTGCCAGCCCTGAAAGCTGCTGCTGGTCTTCACCTACCCACTGCAGCCTATTCACAGGCACAACAGCACTGGGGATCTGTGCTTCCCCAGAGATGGAGCATCGCAACGTTCTCATTCTCGGCAGATGCATTTTCCGAAAGTGCAAACGTCCGGCCTCTTCTCCCACAAGGAAGGTGCCAGCCCTGAAAGCTGCTGCTGGTCTTCACCTACCCACTGCAGCCTATTCACAGGCACAACAGCACTGGGGATCTGTGCTTCCCCAGAGATGGAGCATCGCAACGTTCTCATTCTCGGCAGATGCATTTTCCGAAAGTGCAAACGTCCGGCCTCTTCTCCCACAAGGAAGGTGCCAGCCCTGAAAGCTGCTGCTGGTCTTCACCTACCCACTGCAGCCTATTCACAGGCACAACAGCACTGGGGATCTGTGCTTCCCCAGAGATGGAGCATCGCAACGTTCTCATTCTCGGCAGATGCATTTTCCGAAAGTGCAAACGTCCGGCCTCTTCTCCCACAAGGAAGGTGCCAGCCCTGAAAGCTGCTGCTGGTCTTCACCTACCCACTGCAGCCTATTCACAGGCACAACAGCACTGGGGATCTGTGCTTCCCCAGAGATGGAGCATCTCAACGTTCTCATTCTCGGCAGATGCATTTTCCGAAAGTGCAAACGTCCGGCCTCTTCTCCCACAAGGAAGGGGCCAGCCCTGAAAGCTGCTGCTGCTCTTCACCTACCCACTGCAGCCTATTCACAGGCACAACAGCACTGGGGATCTGTGCTTCCCCAGAGATGGAGCATCGCAACGTTCTCATTCTCGGCAGATGCATTTTCCGAAAGTGCAAACGTCCGGCCTCTTCTCCCACAAGGAAGGTGCCAGCCCTGAAAGCTGCTGCTGGTCTTCACCTACCCACTGCAGCCTATTCACAGGCACAACAGCACTGGGGATCTGTGCTTCCCCAGAGATGGAGCATCGCAACGTTCTCATTCTCGGCAGATGCATTTTCCGAAAGTGCAAACGTCCGGCCTCTTCTCCCACAAGGAAGGTGCCAGCCCTGAAAGCTGCTGCTGGTCTTCACCTACCCACTGCAGCCTATTCACAGGCACAACAGCACTGGGGATCTGTGCTTCCCCAGAGATGGAGCATCTCAACGTTCTCATTCTCGGCAGATGTATTTTCCGAAAGTGCAAACGTCCGGCCTCTTCTCCCACAAGGAAGGTGCCAGCCCTGAAAGCTGCTGCTGGTCTTCACCTACCCACTGCAGCCTATTCACAGGCACAACAGCACTGGGGATCTGTGCTTCCCCAGAGATGGAGCATCGCAACGTTCTCATTCTCGGCAGATGCATTTTCCGAAAGTGCAAACGTCCGGCCTCTTCTCCCACAAGGAAGGTGCCAGCCCTGAAAGCTGCTGCTGGTCTTCACCTACCCACTGCAGCCTATTCACAGGCACAACAGCACTGGGGATCTGTGCTTCCCCAGAGATGGAGCATCGCAACGTTCTCATTCTCGGCAGATGCATTTTCCGAAAGTGCAAACGTCCGGCCTCTTCTCCCACAAGGAAGGTGCCAGCCCTGAAAGCTGCTGCTGCTCTTCACCTACCCACTGCAGCCTATTCACAGGCACAACAGCACTGGGGATCTGTGCTTCCCCAGAGATGGAGCATCGCAACGTTCTCATTCTCGGCAGATGCATTTTCCGAAAGTGCAAACGTCCGGCCTCTTCTCCCACAAGGAAGGTGCCAGCCCTGAAAGCTGCTGCTGGTCTTCACCTACCCACTGCAGCCTATTCACAGGCACAACAGCACTGGGGATCTGTGCTTCCCCAGAGATGGAGCATCGCAACGTTCTCATTCTCGGCAGATGCATTTTCCGAAAGTGCAAACGTCCGGCCTCTTCTCCCACAAGGAAGGGGCCAGCCCTGAAAGCTGCTGCTGGTCTTCACCTACCCACTGCAGCCTATTCACAGGCACAACAGCACTGGGGATCTGTGCTTCCCCAGAGATGGAGCATCTCAACGTTCTCATTCTCGGCAGATGCATTTTCCGAAAGTGCAAACGTCCGGCCTCTTCTCCCACAAGGAAGGTGCCAGCCCTGAAAGCTGCTGCTGGTCTTCACCTACCCACTGCAGCCTATTCACAGGCACAACAGCACTGGGGATCTGTGCTTCCCCAGAGATGGAGCATCTCAACGTTCTCATTCTCGGCAGATGCATTTTCCGAAAGTGCAAACGTCCGGCCTCTTCTCCCACAAGGAAGGGGCCAGCCCTGAAAGCTGCTGCTGGTCTTCACCTACCCACTGCAGCCTATTCACAGGCACAACAGCACTGGGGATCTGTGCTTCCCCAGAGATGGAGCATCTCAACGTTCTCATTCTCGGCAGATGCATTTTTCCGAAAGTGCAAACGTCCGGCCTCTTCTCCCACAAGGAAGGTGCCAGCCCTGAAAGCTGCTGCTGGTCTTCACCTACCCACTGCAGCCTATTCACAGGCACAACAGCACTGGGGATCTGTGCTTCCCCAGAGATGGAGCATCTCAACGTTCTCATTCTCGGCAGATGCATTTTTCCGAAAGTGCAAACGTCCGGCCTCTTCTCCCACAAGGAAGGTGCCAGCCCTGAAAGCTGCTGCTGGTCTTCACCTACCCACTGCAGCCTATTCACAGGCACAACAGCACTGGGGATCTGTGCTTCCCCAGAGATGGAGCATCTCAACGTTCTCATTCTCGGCAGATGCATTTTCCGAAAGTGCAAACGTCCGGCCTCTTCTCCCACAAGGAAGGTGCCAGCCCTGAAAGCTGCTGCTGGTCTTCACCTACCCACTGCAGCCTATTCACAGGCACAACAGCACTGGGGATCTGTGCTTCCCCAGAGATGGAGCATCGCAACGTTCTCATTCTCGGCAGATGCATTTTCCGAAAGTGCAAACGTCCGGCCTCTTCTCCCACAAGGAAGGTGCCAGCCCTGAAAGCTGCTGCTGGTCTTCACCTACCCACTGCAGCCTATTCACAGGCACAACAGCACTGGGGATCTAAGCTTTCCCACAGACGGAACATCTCTTCATGCCCGTTCTCGATAGAGCCGTTTTCCGAAACGACAAACGTCCGGCTCCTTCTCCCACAAGGAAGGGGCGAGCCCTGAAAGCTGTTGCTGCTCTTCACCTACCCACTGCAGCCTATTCACAGGCACAACAGCACTGGGGATCTGAGATTTCCCACAGACGGAACATCTCATCGTGCCCGTTCTCGGCAGAGCCTTTTTCCGAAACGTGAAACGTCCGGCTCCTTCTCCCACAAGGAAGGGGCCAGCCCTGAAAGCTGCTGCTGGTCTTCACCTACCCACTGCAGCCTATTCACAGGCACAACAGCACTGGGGATCTGTGCTTCCCCAGAGATGGAGCATCGCAACGTTCTCATTCTCGGCAGATGCATTTTTCCGAAAGTGCAAACGTCCGGCCTCTTCTCCCACAAGGAAGGGGCCAGCCCTGAAAGCTGCTGCTGGTCTTCACCTACCCACTGCAGCCTATTCACAGGCACAACAGCACTGGGGATCTGTGCTTCCCCAGAGATGGAGCATCGCAACGTTCTCATTCTCGGCAGATGCATTTTCCGAAAGTGCAAACGTCCGGCCTCTTCTCCCACAAGGAAGGTGCCAGCCCTGAAAGCTGCTGCTGGTCTTCACCTACCCACTGCAGCCTATTCACAGGCACAACAGCACTGGGGATCTGTGCTTCCCCAGAGATGGAGCATCGCAACGTTCTCATTCTCGGCAGATGCATTTTCCGAAAGTGCAAACGTCCGGCCTCTTCTCCCACAAGGAAGGTGCCAGCCCTGAAAGCTGCTGCTGCTCTTCACCTACCCACTGCAGCCTATTCGCAGGCACAACAGCACTGGGGATCTGTGCTTCCCCAGAGATGGAGCATCTCAACGTTCTCATTCTCGGCAGATGCATTTTCCGAAAGTGCAAACGTCCGGCCTCTTCTCCCACAAGGAAGGTGCCAGCCCTGAAAGCTGCTGCTGGTCTTCACCTACCCACTGCAGCCTATTCACAGGCACAACAGCACTGGGGATCTGTGCTTCCCCAGAGATGGAGCATCGCAACATTCTCATTCTCGGCAGATGCATTTTCCGAAAGTGCAAACGTCCGGCCTCTTCTCCCACAAGGAAGGTGCCAGCCCTGAAAGCTGCTGCTGGTCTTCACCTACCCACTGCAGCCTATTCACAGGCACAACAGCACTGGGGATCTGTGCTTCCCCAGAGATGGAGCATCTCAACGTTCTCATTCTCGGCAGATGCATTTTCCGAAAGTGCAAACGTCCGGCCTCTTCTCCCACAAGGAAGGGGCCAGCCCTGAAAGCTGCTGCTGCTCTTCACCTACCCACTGCAGCCTATTCACAGGCACAACAGCACTGGGGATCTGTGCTTCCCCAGAGATGGAGCATCGCAACGTTCTCATTCTCGGCAGATGCATTTTCCGAAAGTGCAAACGTCCGGCCTCTTCTCCCACAAGGAAGGGGCCAGCCCTGAAAGCTGCTGCTGGTCTTCACCTACCCACTGCAGCCTATTCACAGGCACAACAGCACTGGGGATCTGTGCTTCCCCAGAGATGGAGCATCGCAACGTTCTCATTCTCGGCAGATGCATTTTCCGAAAGTGCAAACGTCCGGCCTCTTCTCCCACAAGGAAGGTGCCAGCCCTGAAAGCTGCTGCTGGTCTTCACCTACCCACTGCAGCCTATTCACAGGCACAACAGCACTGGGGATCTGTGCTTCCCCAGAGATGGAGCATCGCAACGTTCTCATTCTCGGCAGATGCATTTTCCGAAAGTGCAAACGTCCGGCCTCTTCTCCCACAAGGAAGGTGCCAGCCCTGAAAGCTGCTGCTGGTCTTCACCTACCCACTGCAGCCTATTCACAGGCACAACAGCACTGGGGATCTGTGCTTCCCCAGAGATGGAGCATCTCAACGTTCTCATTCTCGGCAGATGTATTTTCCGAAAGTGCAAACGTCCGGCCTCTTCTCCCACAAGGAAGGTGCCAGCCCTGAAAGCTGCTGCTGGTCTTCACCTACCCACTGCAGCCTATTCACAGGCACAACAGCACTGGGGATCTGTGCTTCCCCAGAGATGGAGCATCGCAACGTTCTCATTCTCGGCAGATGCATTTTCCGAAAGTGCAAACGTCCGGCCTCTTCTCCCACAAGGAAGGTGCCAGCCCTGAAAGCTGCTGCTGGTCTTCACCTACCCACTGCAGCCTATTCACAGGCACAACAGCACTGGGGATCTGTGCTTCCCCAGAGATGGAGCATCGCAACGTTCTCATTCTCGGCAGATGCATTTTCCGAAAGTGCAAACGTCCGGCCTCTTTTCCCACAAGGCAGGTGCCAGCCCTGAAAGCTGCTGCTGCTCTTCACCTACCCACTGCAGCCTATTCACAGGCACAACAGCACTGGGGATCTGTGCTTCCCCAGAGATGGAGCATCGCAACGTTCTCATTCTCGGCAGATGCATTTTCCGAAAGTGCAAACGTCCGGCCTCTTCTCCCACAAGGAAGGTGCCAGCCCTGAAAGCTGCTGCTGGTCTTCACCTACCCACTGCAGCCTATTCACAGGCACAACAGCACTGGGGATCTGTGCTTCCCCAGAGATGGAGCATCGCAACGTTCTCATTCTCGGCAGATGCATTTTCCGAAAGTGCAAACGTCCGGCCTCTTCTCCCACAAGGAAGGTGCCAGCCCTGAAAGCTGCTGCTGGTCTTCACCTACCCACTGCAGCCTATTCACAGGCACAACAGCACTGGGGATCTGTGCTTCCCCAGAGATGGAGCATCGCAACGTTCTCATTCTCGGCAGATGCATTTTCCGAAAGTGCAAACGTCCGGCCTCTTCTCCCACAAGGAAGGGGCCAGCCCTGAAAGCTGCTGCTGGTCTTCACCTACCCACTGCAGCCTATTCACAGGCACAACAGCACTGGGGATCTGTGCTTCCCCAGAGATGGAGCATCTCAACGTTCTCATTCTCGGCAGATGCATTTTTCCGAAAGTGCAAACGTCCGGCCTCTTCTCCCACAAGGAAGGTGCCAGCCCTGAAAGCTGCTGCTGCTCTTCACCTACCCACTGCAGCCTATTCACAGGCACAACAGCACTGGGGATCTGTGCTTCCCCAGAGATGGAGCATCTCAACGTTCTCATTCTCGGCAGATGCATTTTCCGAAAGTGCAAACGTCCGGCCTCTTCTCCCACAAGGAAGGGGCCAGCCCTGAAAGCTGCTGCTGGTCTTCACCTACCCACTGCAGCCTATTCACAGGCACAACAGCACTGGGGATCTGAGCTTTCCCACAGACGGAACATCTCTTCATGCCCGTTCTCGATAGAGCCTTTTTCCGAAACGACAAACGTCCGGCTCCTTCTCCCACAAGGAAGGGGCCAGCCCTGAAAGCTGTTGCTGCTCTTCACCTACCCACTGCAGCCTATTCACAGGCACAACAGCACTGGGGATCTGAGATTTCCCACAGACGGAACATCTCATCGTGCCCGTTCTCGGCATAGCCTTTTTCCGAAACGTGAAACGTCCGGCTCCTTCTCCCACAAGGAAGGGGCCAGCCCTGAAAGCTGCTGCTGGTCTTCACCTACCCACTGCAGCCTATTCACAGGCACAACAGCACTGGGGATCTGTGCTTCCCCAGAGATGGAGCATCTCAACGTTCTCATTCTCGGCAGATGCATTTTCCGAAAGTGCAAACGTCCGGCCTCTTCTCCCACAAGGAAGGTGCCAGCCCTGAAAGCTGCTGCTGGTCTTCACCTACCCACTGCAGCCTATTCACAGGCACAACAGCACTGGGGATCTGTGCTTCCCCAGAGATGGAGCATCGCAACGTTCTCATTCTCGGCAGATGCATTTTTCCGAAAGTGCAAACGTCCGGCCTCTTCTCCCACAAGGAAGGTGCCAGCCCTGAAAGCTGCTGCTGGTCTTCACCTACCCACTGCAGCCTATTCACAGGCACAACAGCACTGGGGATCTGTGCTTCCCCAGAGATGGAGCATCGCAACGTTCTCATTCTCGGCAGATGCATTTTTCCGAAAGTGCAAACGTCCGGCCTCTTCTCCCACAAGGAAGGTGCCAGCCCTGAAAGCTGCTGCTGGTCTTCACCTACCCACTGCAGCCTATTCACAGGCACAACAGCACTGGGGATCTGTGCTTCCCCAGAGATGGAGCATCGCAACGTTCTCATTCTCGGCAGATTCATTTTCCGAAAGTGCAAACGTCCGGCCTCTTCTCCCACAAGGAAGGGGCCAGCCCTGAAAGCTGCTGCTGGTCTTCACCTACCCACTGCAGCCTATTCACAGGCACAACAGCACTGGGGATCTGTGCTTCCCCAGAGATGGAGCATCGCAACGTTCTCATTCTCGGCAGATGCATTTTCCGAAAGTGCAAACGTCCGGCCTCTTCTCCCACAAGGAAGGTGCCAGCCCTGAAAGCTGCTGCTGGTCTTCACCTACCCACTGCAGCCTATTCACAGGCACAACAGCACTGGGGATCTGTGCTTCCCCAGAGATGGAGCATCGCAACGTTCTCATTCTCGGCAGATGCATTTTCCGAAAGTGCAAACGTCCGGCCTCTTCTCCCACAAGGAAGGGGCCAGCCCTGAAAGCTGCTGCTGGTCTTCACCTACCCACTGCAGCCTATTCACAGCACAACAGCACTGGGGATCTGTGCTTCCCCAGAGATGGAGCATCGCAACGTTCTCATTCTCGGCAGATGCATTTTCCGAAAGTGCAAACGTCCGGCCTCTTCTCCCACAAGGAAGGGGCCAGCCCTGAAAGCTGCTGCTGGTCTTCACCTACCCACTGCAGCCTATTCACAGGCACAACAGCACTGGGGATCTGTGCTTCCCCAGAGATGGAGCATCTCAACGTTCTCATTCTCGGCAGATGCATTTTTCCGAAAGTGCAAACGTCCGGCCTCTTCTCCCACAAGGAAGGTGCCAGCCCTGAAAGCTGCTGCTGCTCTTCACCTACCCACTGCAGCCTATTCACAGGCACAACAGCACTGGGGATCTGTGCTTCCCCAGAGATGGAGCATCTCAACGTTCTCATTCTCGGCAGATGCATTTTCCGAAAGTGCAAACGTCCGGCCTCTTCTCCCACAAGGAAGGTGCCAGCCCTGAAAGCTGCTGCTGGTCTTCACCTACCCACTGCAGCCTATTCACAGGCACAACAGCACTGGGGATCTGAGCTTTCCCACAGACGGAACATCTCTTCATGCCCGTTCTCGATAGAGCCTTTTTCCGAAACGACAAACGTCCGGCTCCTTCTCCCACAAGGAAGGGGCCAGCCCTGAAAGCTGTTGCTGCTCTTCACCTACCCACTGCAGCCTATTCACAGGCACAACAGCACTGGGCATCTGAGATTTCCCACAGACGGAACATCTCATCGTGCCCGTTCTCGGCATAGCCTTTTTCCGAAACGTGAAACGTCCGGCTCCTTCTCCCACAAGGAAGAGGCCAGCCCTGAAAGCTGCTGCTGGTCTTCACCTACCCACTGCAGCCTATTCACAGGCACAACAGCACTGGGGATCTGTGCTTCCCCAGAGATGGAGCAT
The DNA here is from genome assembly GCA_028022735.1 of Gypaetus barbatus. Classification (NCBI taxonomy): domain Eukaryota; kingdom Metazoa; phylum Chordata; class Aves; order Accipitriformes; family Accipitridae; genus Gypaetus; species Gypaetus barbatus. Next base: position 124,632 of record JAQMCM010000088.1, read on the forward strand.
CTCAACGTTCTCATTCTCGGCAGATGCATTTTCCGAAAGTGCAAACGTCCGGCCTCTTCTCCCACAAGGAAGGTGCCAGCCCTGAAAGCTGCTGCTGGTCTTCACCTACCCACTGCAGCCTATTCACAGGCACAACAGCACTGGGGATCTGTGCTTCCCCAGAGATGGAGCATCGCAACGTTCTCATTCTCGGCAGATGCATTTTTCCGAAAGTGCAAACGTCCGGCCTCTTCTCCCACAAGGAAGGTGCCAGCCCTGAAAGCTGCTGCTGGTCTTCACCTACCCACTGCAGCCTATTCACAGGCACAACAGCACTGGGGATCTGTGCTTCCCCAGAGATGGAGCATCGCAACGTTCTCATTCTCGGCAGATGCATTTTTCCGAAAGTGCAAACGTCCGGCCTCTTCTCCCACAAGGAAGGTGCCAGCCCTGAAAGCTGCTGCTGGTCTTCACCTACCCACTGCAGCCTATTCACAGGCACAACAGCACTGGGGATCTGTGCTTCCCCAGAGATGGAGCATCGCAACGTTCTCATTCTCGGCAGATTCATTTTCCGAAAGTGCAAACGTCCGGCCTCTTCTCCCACAAGGAAGGGGCCAGCCCTGAAAGCTGCTGCTGGTCTTCACCTACCCACTGCAGCCTATTCACAGGCACAACAGCACTGGGGATCTGTGCTTCCCCAGAGATGGAGCATCGCAACGTTCTCATTCTCGGCAGATGCATTTTCCGAAAGTGCAAACGTCCGGCCTCTTCTCCCACAAGGAAGGTGCCAGCCCTGAAAGCTGCTGCTGGTCTTCACCTACCCACTGCAGCCTATTCACAGGCACAACAGCACTGGGGATCTGTGCTTCCCCAGAGATGGAGCATCGCAACGTTCTCATTCTCGGCAGATGCATTTTCCGAAAGTGCAAACGTCCGGCCTCTTCTCCCACAAGGAAGGGGCCAGCCCTGAAAGCTGCTGCTGGTCTTCACCTACCCACTGCAGCCTATTCACAGCACAACAGCACTGGGGATCTGTGCTTCCCCAGAGATGGAGCATCGCAACGTTCTCATTCTCGGCAGATGCATTTTCCGAAAGTGCAAACGTCCGGCCTCTTCTCCCACAAGGAAGGGGCCAGCCCTGAAAGCTGCTGCTGGTCTTCACCTACCCACTGCAGCCTATTCACAGGCACAACAGCACTGGGGATCTGTGCTTCCCCAGAGATGGAGCATCGCAACGTTCTCATTCTCGGCAGATGCATTTTCCGAAAGTGCAAACGTCCGGCCTCTTCTCCCACAAGGAAGGTGCCAGCCCTGAAAGCTGCTGCTGGTCTTCACCTACCCACTGCAGCCTATTCACAGGCACAACTGCACTGGGGATCTGTGCTTCCCCAGAGATGGAGCATCGCAACGTTCTCATTCTCGGCAGATGCATTTTCCGAAAGTGCAAACGTCCGGCCTCTTCTCCCACAAGGAAGGTGCCAGCCCTGAAAGCTGCTGCTGGTCTTCACCTACCCACTGCAGCCTATTCACAGGCACAACAGCACTGGGGATCTGTGCTTCCCCAGAGATGGAGCATCTCAACGTTCTCATTCTCGGCAGATGCATTTTCCGAAAGTGCAAACGTCCGGCCTCTTCTCCCACAAGGAAGGGGCCAGCCCTGAAAGCTGCTGCTGGTCTTCACCTACCCACTGCAGCCTATTCACAGGCACAACAGCACTGGGGATCTGTGCTTCCCCAGAGATGGAGCATCGCAACGTTCTCATTCTCGGCAGATGCATTTTCCGAAAGTGCAAACGTCTGGCCTCTTCTCCCACAAGGAAGGGGCCAGCCCTGAAAGCTGCTGCTGGTCTTCACCTACCCACTGCAGCCTATTCACAGGCACAACAGCACTGGGGATCTGTGCTTCCCCAGAGATGGAGCATCTCAACGTTCTCATTCTCGGCAGATGCATTTTTCCGAAAGTGCAAACGTCTGGCCTCTTCTCCCACAAGGAAGGGGCCAGCCCTGAAAGCTGCTGCTGGTCTTCACCTACCCACTGCAGCCTATTCACAGGCACAACAGCACTGGGGATCTGTGCTTCCCCAGAGATGGAGCATCTCAACGTTCTCATTCTCGGCAGATGCATTTTCCGAAAGTGCAAACGTCCGGCCTCTTCTCCCACAAGGAAGGTGCCAGCCCTGAAAGCTGCTGCTGGTCTTCACCTACCCACTGCAGCCTATTCACAGGCACAACAGCACTGGGGATCTGAGCTTTCCCACAGACGGAACATCTCTTCATGCCCGTTCTCGATAAAGCCTTTTTCCGAAACGACAAACGTCCGGCTCCTTCTCCCACAAGGAAGGGGCCAGCCCTGAAAGCTGCTGCTGGTCTTCACCTACCCACTGCAGCCTATTCACAGGCACAACAGCACTGGGGATCTGTGCTTCCCCAGAGATGGAGCATCTCAACGTTCTCATTCTCGGCAGATGCATTTTTCCGAAAGTGCAAACGTCCGGCCTCTTCTCCCACAAGGAAGGTGCCAGCCCTGAAAGCTGCTGCTGGTCTTCACCTACCCACTGCAGCCTATTCACAGGCACAACAGCACTGGGGATCTGTGCTTCCCCAGAGATGGAGCATCGCAACGTTCTCATTCTCGGCAGATGCATTTTTCCGAAAGTGCAAACGTCCGGCCTCTTCTCCCACAAGGAAGGTGCCAGCCCTGAAAGCTGCTGCTGGTCTTCACCTACCCACTGCAGCCTATTCACAGGCACAACAGCACTGGGGATCTGTGCTTCCCCAGAGATGGAGCATCTCAACGTTCTCATTCTCGGCAGATGCATTTTCCGAAAGTGCAAACGTCCGGCCTCTTCTCCCACAAGGAAGGGGCCAGCCCTGAAAGCTGCTGCTGGTCTTCACCTACCCACTGCAGCCTATTCACAGGCACAACAGCACTGGGGATCTGTGCTTCCCCAGAGATGGAGCATCTCAACGTTCTCATTCTCGGCAGATGCATTTTCCGAAAGTGCAAACGTCCGGCCTCTTCTCCCACAAGGAAGGGGCCAGCCCTGAAAGCTGCTGCTGGTCTTCACCTACCCACTGCAGCCTATTCACAGGCACAACAGCACTGGGGATCTGTGCTTCCCCAGAGATGGAGCATCTCAACGTTCTCATTCTCGGCAGATGCATTTTTCCGAAAGTGCAAACGTCCGGCCTCTTCTCCCACAAGGAAGGTGCCAGCCCTGAAAGCTGCTGCTGGTCTTCACCTACCCACTGCAGCCTATTCACAGGCACAACAGCACTGGGGATCTGTGCTTCCCCAGAGATGGAGCATCTCAACGTTCTCATTCTCGGCAGATGCATTTTCCGAAAGTGCAAACGTCCGGCCTCTTCTCCCACAAGGAAGGGGCCAGCCCTGAAAGCTGCTGCTGGTCTTCACCTACCCACTGCAGCCTATTCACAGGCACAACAGCACTGGGGATCTGTGCTTCCCCAGAGATGGAGCATCGCAACGTTCTCATTCTCGGCAGATGCATTTTCCGAAAGTGCAAACGTCCGGCCTCTTCTCCCACAAGGAAGGGGCCAGCCCTGAAAGCTGCTGCTGGTCTTCACCTACCCACTGCAGCCTATTCACAGGCACAACAGCACTGGGGATCTGTGCTTCCCCAGAGATGGAGCATCGCAACGTTCTCATTCTCGGCAGATGCATTTTCCGAAAGTGCAAACGTCCGGCCTCTTCTCCCACAAGGAAGGTGCCAGCCCTGAAAGCTGCTGCTGCTCTTCACCTACCCACTGCAGCCTATTCACAGGCACAACAGCACTGGGGATCTGTGCTTCCCCAGAGATGGAGCATCTCAACGTTCTCATTCTCGGCAGATGTATTTTCCGAAAGTGCAAACGTCCGGCCTCTTCTCCCACAAGGAAGGTGCCAGCCCTGAAAGCTGCTGCTGCTCTTCACCTACCCACTGCAGCCTATTCACAGGCACAACAGCACTGGGGATCTGTGCTTCCCCAGAGATGGAGCATCGCAACGTTCTCATTCTCGGCAGATGCATTTTTCCGAAAGTGCAAACGTCCGGCCTCTTCTCCCACAAGGAAGGTGCCAGCCCTGAAAGCTGCTGCTGGTCTTCACCTACCCACTGCAGCCTATTCACAGGCACAACAGCACTGGGGATCTGTGCTTCCCCAGAGATGGAGCATCGCAACGTTCTCATTCTCGGCAGATGCATTTTCCGAAAGTGCAAACGTCCGGCCTCTTCTCCCACAAGGAAGGGGCCAGCCCTGAAAGCTGCTGCTGGTCTTCACCTACCCACTGCAGCCTATGCACAGGCACAACAGCACTGGGGATCTGTGCTTCCCCAGAGATGGAGCATCGCAACGTTCTCATTCTCGGCAGATGCATTTTCCGAAAGTGCAAACGTCCGGCCTCTTCTCCCACAAGGAAGGGGCCAGCCCTGAAAGCTGCTGCTGGTCTTCACCTACCCACTGCAGCCTATTCACAGGCACAACAGCACTGGGGATCTGTGCTTCCCCAGAGATGGAGCATCGCAACGTTCTCATTCTCGGCAGATGCATTTTCCGAAAGTGCAAACGTCCGGCCTCTTCTCCCACAAGGAAGGTGCCAGCCCTGAAAGCTGCTGCTGCTCTTCACCTACCCACTGCAGCCTATTCACAGGCACAACAGCACTGGGGATCTGTGCTTCCCCAGAGATGGAGCATCGCAACGTTCTCATTCTCGGCAGATGCATTTTCCGAAAGTGCAAACGTCCGGCCTCTTCTCCCACAAGGAAGGTGCCAGCCCTGAAAGCTGCTGCTGGTCTTCACCTACCCACTGCAGCCTATTCACAGGCACAACAGCACTGGGGATCTGTGCTTCCCCAGAGATGGAGCATCGCAACGTTCTCATTCTCGGCAGATGCATTTTCCGAAAGTGCAAACGTCCGGCCTCTTCTCCCACAAGGAAGGTGCCAGCCCTGAAAGCTGCTGCTGGTCTTCACCTACCCACTGCAGCCTATTCACAGGCACAACAGCACTGGGGATCTGTGCTTCCCCAGAGATGGAGCATCGCAACGTTCTCATTCTCGGCAGATGCATTTTCCGAAAGTGCAAACGTCCGGCCTCTTCTCCCACAAGGAAGGTGCCAGCCCTGAAAGCTGCTGCTGGTCTTCACCTACCCACTGCAGCCTATTCACAGGCACAACAGCACTGGGGATCTGTGCTTCCCCAGAGATGGAGCATCTCAACGTTCTCATTCTCGGCAGATGCATTTTCCGAAAGTGCAAACGTCCGGCCTCTTCTCCCACAAGGAAGGTGCCAGCCCTGAAAGCTGCTGCTGGTCTTCACCTACCCACTGCAGCCTATTCACAGGCACAACAGCACTGGGGATCTGTGCTTCCCCAGAGATGGAGCATCGCAACGTTCTCATTCTCGGCAGATGCATTTTTCCGAAAGTGCAAACGTCCGGCCTCTTCTCCCACAAGGAAGGTGCCAGCCCTGAAAGCTGCTGCTGGTCTTCACCTACCCACTGCAGCCTATTCACAGGCACAACAGCACTGGGGATCTGTGCTTCCCCAGAGATGGAGCATCTCAACGTTCTCATTCTCGGCAGATGCATTTTCCGAAAGTGCAAACGTCCGGCCTCTTCTCCCACAAGGAAGGTGCCAGCCCTGAAAGCTGCTGCTGGTCTTCACCTACCCACTGCAGCCTATTCACAGGCACAACAGCACTGGGGATCTGTGCTTCCCCAGAGATGGAGCATCTCAACGTTCTCATTCTCGGCAGATGCATTTTCCGAAAGTGCAAACGTCCGGCCTCTTCTCCCACAAGGAAGGTGCCAGCCCTGAAAGCTGCTGCTGGTCTTCACCTACCCACTGCAGCCTATTCACAGGCACAACAGCACTGGGGATCTGTGCTTCCCCAGAGATGGAGCATCGCAATGTTCTCATTCTCGGCAGATGCATTTTCCGAAAGTGCAAACGTCCAGCCTCTTCTCCCACAAGGAAGGTGCCAGCCCTGAAAGCTGCTGCTGGTCTTCACCTACCCACTGCAGCCTATTCACAGGCACAACAGCACTGGGGATCTGTGCTTCCCCAGAGATGGAGCATCGCAACGTTCTCATTCTCGGCAGATGCATTTTCCGAAAGTGCAAACGTCCGGCCTCTTCTCCCACAAGGAAGGGGCCAGCCCTGAAAGCTGCTGCTGGTCTTCACCTACCCACTGCAGCCTATTCACAGGCACAACAGCACTGGGGATCTGTGCTTCCCCAGAGATGGAGCATCTCAACGTTCTCATTCTCGGCAGATGCATTTTCCGAAAGTGCAAACGTCCGGCCTCTTCTCCCACAAGGAAGGGGCCAGCCCTGAAAGCTGCTGCTGGTCTTCACCTACCCACTGCAGCTATTCACAGGCACAACAGCACTGGGGATCTGTGCTTCCCCAGAGATGGAGCATCTCAACGTTCTCATTCTCGGCAGATGCATTTTCCGAAAGTGCAAACGTCCGGCCTCTTCTCCCACAAGGAAGGGGCCAGCCCTGAAAGCTGCTGCTGGTCTTCACCTACCCACTGCAGCGTATTCACAGGCACAACAGCACTGGGGATCTGTGCTTCCCCAGAGATGGAGCATCGCAACGTTCTCATTCTCGGCAGATGCATTTTCCGAAAGTGCAAACGTCCGGCCTCTTCTCCCACAAGGAAGGTGCCAGCCCTGAAAGCTGCTGCTGGTCTTCACCTACCCACTGCAGCCTATTCACAGGCACAACAGCACTGGGGATCTGTGCTTCCCCAGAGATGGAGCATCTCAACGTTCTCATTCTCGGCAGATGCATTTTCCGAAAGTGCAAACGTCCGGCCTCTTCTCCCACAAGGAAGGTGCCAGCCCTGAAAGCTGCTGCTGGTCTTCACCTACCCACTGCAGCCTATTCACAGGCACAACAGCACTGGGGATCTGTGCTTCCCCAGAGATGGAGCATCTCAACGTTCTCATTCTCGGCAGATGCATTTTCCGAAAGTGCAAACGTCCGGCCTCTTCTCCCACAAGGAAGGTGCCAGCCCTGAAAGCTGCTGCTGGTCTTCACCTACCCACTGCAGCCTATTCACAGGCACAACAGCACTGGGGATCTGTGCTTCCCCAGAGATGGAGCATCTCAACGTTCTCATTCTCGGCAGATGCATTTTCCGAAAGTGCAAACGTCCGGCCTCTTCTCCCACAAGGAAGGTGCCAGCCCTGAAAGCTGCTGCTGGTCTTCACCTACCCACTGCAGCCTATTCACAGGCACAACAGCACTGGGGATCTGTGCTTCCCCAGAGATGGAGCATCGCAACGTTCTCATTCTCGGCAGATGCATTTTCCGAAAGTGCAAACGTCCGGCCTCTTCTCCCACAAGGAAGGTGCCAGCCCTGAAAGCTGCTGCTGGTCTTCACCTACCCACTGCAGCCTATTCACAGGCACAACAGCACTGGGGATCTGTGCTTCCCCAGAGATGGAGCATCTCAACGTTCTCATTCTCGGCAGATGCATTTTCCGAAAGTGCAAACGTCCGGCCTCTTCTCCCACAAGGAAGGTGCCAGCCCTGAAAGCTGCTGCTGCTCTTCACCTACCCACTGCAGCCTATTCACAGGCACAACAGCACTGGGGATCTGTGCTTCCCCAGAGATGGAGCATCGCAACGTTCTCATTCTCGGCAGATGCATTTTCCGAAAGTGCAAACGTCCGGCCTCTTCTCCCACAAGGAAGGGGCCAGCCCTGAAAGCTGCTGCTGGTCTTCACCTACCCACTGCAGCCTATTCACAGGCACAACAGCACTGGGGATCTGTGCTTCCCCAGAGATGGAGCATCTCAACGTTCTCATTCTCGGCAGATGCATTTTCCGAAAGTGCAAACGTCCGGCCTCTTCTCCCACAAGAAAGGTGCCAGCCCTGAAAGCTGCTGCTGGTCTTCACCTACCCACTGCAGCCTATTCACAGGCACAACAGCACTGGGGATCTGTGCTTCCCCAGAGATGGAGCATCGCAACGTTCTCATTCTCGGCAGATGCATTTTCCGAAAGTGCAAACGTCCGGCCTCTTCTCCCACAAGGAAGGTGCCAGCCCTGAAAGCTGCTGCTGGTCTTCACCTACCCACTGCAGCCTATTCACAGGCACAACAGCACTGGGGATCTGTGCTTCCCCAGAGATGGAGCATCGCAACGTTCTCATTCTCGGCAGATGCATTTTTCCGAAAGTGCAAACGTCCGGCCTCTTCTCCCACAAGGAAGGGGCCAGCCCTGAAAGCTGCTGCTGGTCTTCACCTACCCACTGCAGCCTATTCACAGGCACAACAGCACTGGGGATCTGTGCTTCCCCAGAGATGGAGCATCTCAACGTTCTCATTCTCGGCAGATGCATTTTCCGAAAGTGCAAACGTCCGGCCTCTTCTCCCACAAGGAAGGGGCCAGCCCTGAAAGCTGCTGCTGGTCTTCACCTACCCACTGCAGCCTATTCACAGGCACAACAGCACTGGGGATCTGTGCTTCCCCAGAGATGGAGCATCGCAACGTTCTCATTCTCGGCAGATGCATTTTCCGAAAGTGCAAACGTCCGGCCTCTTCTCCCACAAGGAAGGTGCCAGCCCTGAAAGCTGCTGCTGCTCTTCACCTACCCACTGCAGCCTATTCACAGGCACAACAGCACTGGGGATCTGTGCTTCCCCAGAGATGGAGCATCGCAACGATCTCATTCTCGGCAGATGCATTTTCCGAAAGTGCAAACGTCCGGCCTCTTCTCCCACAAGGAAGGGGCCAGCCCTGAAAGCTGCTGCTGGTCTTCACCTACCCACTGCAGCCTATTCACAGGCACAACAGCACTGGGGATCTGTGCTTCCCCAGAGATGGAGCATCGCAACGTTCTCATTCTCGGCAGATGCATTTTTCCGAAAGTGCAAACGTCCGGCCTCTTCTCCCACAAGGAAGGTGCCAGCCCTGAAAGCTGCTGCTGGTCTTCACCTACCCACTGCAGCCTATTCACAGGCACAACAGCACTGGGGATCTGTGCTTCCCCAGAGATGGAGCATCGCAACGTTCTCATTCTCGGCAGATGCATTTTTCCGAAAGTGCAAACGTCCGGCCTCTTCTCCCACAAGGAAGGTGCCAGCCCTGAAAGCTGCTGCTGGTCTTCACCTACCCACTGCAGCCTATTCACAGGCACAACAGCACTGGGGATCTGTGCTTCCCCAGAGATGGAGCATCGCAACGTTCTCATTCTCAGCAGATGCATTTTTCCGAAAGTGCAAACGTCCGGCCTCTTCTCCCACAAGGAAGGTGCCAGCCCTGAAAGCTGCTGCTGGTCTTCACCTACCTACTGCAGCCTATTCACAGGCACAACAGCACTGGGGATCTGTGCTTCCCCAGAGATGGAGCATCTCAACGTTCTCATTCTCGGCAGATGCATTTTCCGAAAGTGCAAACGTCCGGCCTCTTCTCCCACAAGGAAGGTGCCAGCCCTGAAAGCTGCTGCTGGTCTTCACCTACCCACTGCAGCCTATTCACAGGCACAACAGCACTGGGGATCTGTGCTTCCCCAGAGATGGAGCATCTCAACGTTCTCATTCTCGGCAGATGCATTTTCCGAAAGTGCAAACGTCCGGCCTCTTCTCCCACAAGGAAGGGGCCAGCCCTGAAAGCTGCTGCTGGTCTTCACCTACCCACTGCAGCCTATTCACAGGCACAACAGCACTGGGGATCTGTGCTTCCCCAGAGATGGAGCATCGCAACGTTCTCATTCTCGGCAGATGCATTTTCCGAAAGTGCAAACGTCCGGCCTCTTCTCCCACAAGGAAGGTGCCAGCCCTGAAAGCTGCTGCTGCTCTTCACCTACCCACTGCAGCCTATTCACAGGCACAACAGCACTGGGGATCTGTGCTTCCCCAGAGATGGAGCATCGCAACGTTCTCATTCTCGGCAGATGCATTTTCCGAAAGTGCAAACGTCCGGCCTCTTCTCCCACAAGGAAGGGGCCAGCCCTGAAAGCTGCTGCTGGTCTTCACCTACCCACTGCAGCCTATTCACAGGCACAACAGCACTGGGGATCTGTGCTTCCCCAGAGATGGAGCATCGCAACGTTCTCATTCTCGGCAGATGCATTTTTCCGAAAGTGCAAACGTCCGGCCTCTTCTCCCACAAGGAAGGTGCCAGCCCTGAAAGCTGCTGCTGGTCTTCACCTACCCACTGCAGCCTATTCACAGGCACAACAGCACTGGGGATCTGTGCTTCCCCAGAGATGGAGCATCGCAACGTTCTCATTCTCGGCAGATGCATTTTTCCGAAAGTGCAAACGTCCGGCCTCTTCTCCCACAAGGAAGGTGCCAGCCCTGAAAGCTGCTGCTGGTCTTCACCTACCCACTGCAGCCTATTCACAGGCACAACAGCACTGGGGATCTGTGCTTCCCCAGAGATGGAGCATCGCAACGTTCTCATTCTCGGCAGATGCATTTTTCCGAAAGTGCAAACGTCCGGCCTCTTCTCCCACAAGGAAGGTGCCAGCCCTGAAAGCTGCTGCTGGTCTTCACCTACCTACTGCAGCCTATTCACAGGCACAACAGCACTGGGGATCTGTGCTTCCCCAGAGATGGAGCATCTCAACGTTCTCATTCTCGGCAGATGCATTTTCCGAAAGTGCAAACGTCCGGCCTCTTCTCCCACAAGGAAGGTGCCAGCCCTGAAAGCTGCTGCTGCTCTTCACCTACCCACTGCAGCCTATTCACAGGCACAACAGCACTGGGGATCTGTGCTTCCCCAGAGATGGAGCATCTCAACGTTCTCATTCTCGGCAGATGCATTTTCCGAAAGTGCAAACGTCCGGCCTCTTCTCCCACAAGGAAGGTGCCAGCCCTGAAAGCTGCTGCTGGTCTTCACCTACCCACTGCAGCCTATTCACAGGCACAACAGCACTGGGAATCTGAGCTTTCCCACAGACGGAACATCTCTTCATGCTCGTTCTCGATAGAGCCTTTTTCCGAAACGACAAACGTCCGGCTCCTTCTCCCACAAGGAAGGGGCCAGCCCTGAAAGCTGTTGCTGGTCTTCACCTACCCACTGCAGCCTATTCGCAGGCACAACAGCACTGGGGATCTGAGATTTCCCACAGACGGAACATCTCATCGTGCCCGTTCTCGGCAGAGCCTTTTTCCGAAACGTGAAACGTCCGGCTCCTTCTCCCACAAGGAAGGGGCCAGCCCTGAAAGCTGCTGCTGGTCTTCACCTACCCACTGCAGCCTATTCACAGGCACAACAGCACTGGGGATCTGTGCTTCCCCAGAGATGGAGCATCTCAACGTTCTCATTCTCGGCAGATGCATTTTCCGAAAGTGCAAACGTCCGGCCTCTTCTCCCACAAGGAAGGGGCCAGCCCTGAAAGCTGCTGCTGGTCTTCACCTACCCACTGCAGCCTATTCACAGGCACAACAGCACTGGGGATCTGTGCTTCCCCAGAGATGGAGCATCTCAACGTTCTCATTCTCGGCAGATGCATTTTCCGAAAGTGCAAACGTCCGGCCTCTTCTCCCACAAGGAAGGTGCCAGCCCTGAAAGCTGCTGCTGCTCTTCACCTACCCACTGCAGCCTATTCACAGGCACAACAGCACTGGGGATCTGTGCTTCCCCAGAGATGGAGCATCGCAACGTTCTCATTCTCGGCAGATGCATTTTCCGAAAGTGCAAACGTCCGGCCTCTTCTCCCACAAGGAAGGTGCCAGCCCTGAAAGCTGCTGCTGGTCTTCACCTACCCACTGCAGCCTATTCACAGGCACAACAGCACTGGGGATCTGTGCTTCCCCAGAGATGGAGCATCGCAACGTTCTCATTCTCGGCAGATGCATTTTTCCGAAAGTGCAAACGTCCGGCCTCTTCTCCCACAAGGAAGGTGCCAGCCCTGAAAGCTGCTGCTGGTCTTCACCTACCCACTGCAGCCTATTCACAGGCACAACAGCACTGGGGATCTGTGCTTCCCCAGAGATGGAGCATCGCAACGTTCTCATTCTCGGCAGATGCATTTTCCGAAAGTGCAAACGTCCGGCCTCTTCTCCCACAAGGAAGGTGCCAGCCCTGAAAGCTGCTGCTGGTCTTCACCTACCCACTGCAGCCTATTCACAGGCACAACAGCACTGGGGATCTGTGCTTCCCCAGAGATGGAGCATCGCAACGTTCTCATTCTCGGCAGATGCATTTTCCGAAAGTGCAAACGTCCGGCCTCTTCTCCCACAAGGAAGGTGCCAGCCCTGAAAGCTGCTGCTGGTCTTCACCTACCCACTGCAGCCTATTCACAGGCACAACAGCACTGGGGATCTGTGCTTCCCCAGAGATGGAGCATCGCAACGTTCTCATTCTCGGCAGATGCATTTTCCGAAAGTGCAAACGTCCGGCCTCTTCTCCCACAAGGAAGGTGCCAGCCCTGAAAGCTGCTGCTGGTCTTCACCTACCCACTGCAGCCTATTCACAGGCACAACAGCACTGGGGATCTGTGCTTCCCCAGAGATGGAGCATCGCAACGTTCTCATTCTCGGCAGATGCATTTTCCGAAAGTGCAAACGTCCGGCCTCTTCTCCCACAAGGAAGGTGCCAGCCCTGAAAGCTGCTGCTGGTCTTCACCTACCCACTGCAGCCTATTCACAGGCACAACAGCACTGGGGATCTGTGCTTCCCCAGAGATGGAGCATCGCAACGTTCTCATTCTCGGCAGATGCATTTTCCGAAAGTGCAAACGTCCGGCCTCTTCTCCCACAAGGAAGGGGCCAGCCCTGAAAGCTGCTGCTGGTCTTCACCTACCCACTGCAGCCTATTCACAGGCACAACAGCACTGGGGATCTGTGCTTCCCCAGAGATGGAGCATCGCAACGTTCTCATTCTCGGCAGATGCATTTTCCGAAAGTGCAAACGTCCGGCCTCTTCTCCCACAAGGAAGGTGCCAGCCCTGAAAGCTGCTGCTGGTCTTCACCTACCCACTGCAGCCTATTCACAGGCACAACAGCACTGGGGATCTGTGCTTCCCCAGAGATGGAGCATCGCAACGTTCTCATTCTCGGCAGATGCATTTTCCGAAAGTGCAAACGTCCGGCCTCTTCTCCCACAAGGAAGGGGCCAGCCCTGAAAGCTGCTGCTGGTCTTCACCTACCCACTGCAGCCTATTCACAGGCACAACAGCACTGGGGATCTGTGCTTCCCCAGAGATGGAGCATCGCAACGTTCTCATTCTCGGCAGATGCATTTTCCGAAAGTGCAAACGTCCGGCCTCTTCTCCCACAAGGAAGGGGCCAGCCCTGAAAGCTGCTGCTGGTCTTCACCTACCCACTGCAGCCTATTCACAGGCACAACAGCACTGGGGATCTGTGCTTCCCCAGAGATGGAGCATCTCAACGTTCTCATTCTCGGCAGATGCATTTTCCGAAAGTGCAAACGTCCGGCCTCTTCTCCCACAAGGAAGGTGCCAGCCCTGAAAGCTGCTGCTGGTCTTCACCTACCCACTGCAGCCTATTCACAGGCACAACAGCACTGGGAATCTGAGCTTTCCCACAGACGGAACATCTCTTCATGCTCGTTCTCGATAGAGCCTTTTTCCGAAACGACAAACGTCCGGCTCCTTCTCCCACAAGGAAGGGGCCAGCCCTGAAAGCTGTTGCTGGTCTTCACCTACCCACTGCAGCCTATTCGCAGGCACAACAGCACTGGGGATCTGAGATTTCCCACAGACGGAACATCTCATCGTGCCCGTTCTCGGCAGAGCCTTTTTCCGAAACGTGAAACGTCCGGCTCCTTCTCCCACAAGGAAGGGGCCAGCCCTGAAAGCTGCTGCTGGTCTTCACCTACCCACTGCAGCCTATTCACAGGCACAACAGCACTGGGGATCTGTGCTTCCCCAGAGATGGAGCATCTCAACGTTCTCATTCTCGGCAGATGCATTTTCCGAAAGTGCAAACGTCCGGCCTCTTCTCCCACAAGGAAGGGGCCAGCCCTGAAAGCTGCTGCTGGTCTTCACCTACCCACTGCAGCCTATTCACAGGCACAACAGCACTGGGGATCTGTGCTTCCCCAGAGATGGAGCATCTCAACGTTCTCATTCTCGGCAGATGCATTTTCCGAAAGTGCAAACGTCCGGCCTCTTCTCCCACAAGGAAGGTGCCAGCCCTGAAAGCTGCTGCTGCTCTTCACCTACCCACTGCAGCCTATTCACAGGCACAACAGCACTGGGGATCTGTGCTTCCCCAGAGATGGAGCATCGCAACGTTCTCATTCTCGGCAGATGCATTTTCCGAAAGTGCAAACGTCCGGCCTCTTCTCCCACAAGGAAGGTGCCAGCCCTGAAAGCTGCTGCTGGTCTTCACCTACCCACTGCAGCCTATTCACAGGCACAACAGCACTGGGGATCTGTGCTTCCCCAGAGATGGAGCATCGCAACGTTCTCATTCTCGGCAGATGCATTTTTCCGAAAGTGCAAACGTCCGGCCTCTTCTCCCACAAGGAAGGTGCCAGCCCTGAAAGCTGCTGCTGGTCTTCACCTACCCACTGCAGCCTATTCACAGGCACAACAGCACTGGGGATCTGTGCTTCCCCAGAGATGGAGCATCGCAACGTTCTCATTCTCGGCAGATGCATTTTCCGAAAGTGCAAACGTCCGGCCTCTTCTCCCACAAGGAAGGTGCCAGCCCTGAAAGCTGCTGCTGGTCTTCACCTACCCACTGCAGCCTATTCACAGGCACAACAGCACTGGGGATCTGTGCTTCCCCAGAGATGGAGCATCGCAACGTTCTCATTCTCGGCAGATGCATTTTCCGAAAGTGCAAACGTCCGGCCTCTTCTCCCACAAGGAAGGTGCCAGCCCTGAAAGCTGCTGCTGGTCTTCACCTACCCACTGCAGCCTATTCACAGGCACAACAGCACTGGGGATCTGTGCTTCCCCAGAGATGGAGCATCGCAACGTTCTCATTCTCGGCAGATGCATTTTCCGAAAGTGCAAACGTCCGGCCTCTTCTCCCACAAGGAAGGTGCCAGCCCTGAAAGCTGCTGCTGGTCTTCACCTACCCACTGCAGCCTATTCACAGGCACAACAGCACTGGGGATCTGTGCTTCCCCAGAGATGGAGCATCGCAACGTTCTCATTCTCGGCAGATGCATTTTCCGAAAGTGCAAACGTCCGGCCTCTTCTCCCACAAGGAAGGTGCCAGCCCTGAAAGCTGCTGCTGGTCTTCACCTACCCACTGCAGCCTATTCACAGGCACAACAGCACTGGGGATCTGTGCTTCCCCAGAGATGGAGCATCGCAACGTTCTCATTCTCGGCAGATGCATTTTCCGAAAGTGCAAACGTCCGGCCTCTTCTCCCACAAGGAAGGGGCCAGCCCTGAAAGCTGCTGCTGGTCTTCACCTACCCACTGCAGCCTATTCACAGGCACAACAGCACTGGGGATCTGTGCTTCCCCAGAGATGGAGCATCGCAACGTTCTCATTCTCGGCAGATGCATTTTCCGAAAGTGCAAACGTCCGGCCTCTTCTCCCACAAGGAAGGTGCCAGCCCTGAAAGCTGCTGCTGGTCTTCACCTACCCACTGCAGCCTATTCACAGGCACAACAGCACTGGGGATCTGTGCTTCCCCAGAGATGGAGCATCGCAACGTTCTCATTCTCGGCAGATGCATTTTCCGAAAGTGCAAACGTCCGGCCTCTTCTCCCACAAGGAAGGGGCCAGCCCTGAAAGCTGCTGCTGGTCTTCACCTACCCACTGCAGCCTATTCACAGGCACAACAGCACTGGGGATCTGTGCTTCCCCAGAGATGGAGCATCGCAACGTTCTCATTCTCGGCAGATGCATTTTCCGAAAGTGCAAACGTCCGGCCTCTTCTCCCACAAGGAAGGGGCCAGCCCTGAAAGCTGCTGCTGGTCTTCACCTACCCACTGCAGCCTATTCACAGGCACAACAGCACTGGGGATCTGTGCTTCCCCAGAGATGGAGCATCTCAACGTTCTCATTCTCGGCAGATGCATTTTCCGAAAGTGCAAACGTCCGGCCTCTTCTCCCACAAGGAAGGTGCCAGCCCTGAAAGCTGCTGCTGGTCTTCACCTACCCACTGCAGCCTATTCACAGGCACAACAGCACTGGGGATCTGTGCTTCCCCAGAGATGGAGCATCGCAACGTTCTCATTCTCGGCAGATGCATTTTCCGAAAGTGCAAACGTCCGGCCTCTTCTCCCACAAGGAAGGGGCCAGCCCTGAAAGCTGCTGCTGGTCTTCACCTACCCACTGCAGCCTATTCACAGGCACAACAGCACTGGGGATCTGTGCTTCCCCAGAGATGGAGCATCTCAACGTTCTCATTCTCGGCAGATGCATTTTCCGAAAGTGCAAACGTCCGGCCTCTTCTCCCACAAGGAAGGGGCCAGCCCTGAAAGCTGCTGCTGGTCTTCACCTACCCACTGCAGCCTATTCACAGGCACAACAGCACTGGGGATCTGTGCTTCCCCAGAGATGGAGCATCGCAACGTTCTCATTCTCGGCAGATGCATTTTTCCGAAAGTGCAAACGTCCGGCCTCTTCTCCCACAAGGAAGGTGCCAGCCCTGAAAGCTGCTGCTGGTCTTCACCTACCCACTGCAGCCTATTCACAGGCACAACAGCACTGGGGATCTGTGCTTCCCCAGAGATGGAGCATCGCAATGTTCTCATTCTCGGCAGATGCATTTTCCGAAAGTGCAAACGTCCGGCCTCTTCTCCCACAAGGAAGGTGCCAGCCCTGAAAGCTGCTGCTGGTCTTCACCTACCCACTGCAGCCTATTCACAGGCACAACAGCACTGGGGATCTGTGCTTCCCCAGAGATGGAGCATCGCAACGTTCTCATTCTCGGCAGATGCATTTTTCCGAAAGTGCAAACGTCCGGCCTCTTCTCCCACAAGGAAGGTGCCAGCCCTGAAAGCTGCTGCTGGTCTTCACCTACCCACTGCAGCCTATTCACAGGCACAACAGCACTGGGGATCTGTGCTTCCCCAGAGATGGAGCATCGCAACGTTCTCATTCTCGGCAGATGCATTTTCCGAAAGTGCAAACGTCCGGCCTCTTCTCCCACAAGGAAGGGGCCAGCCCTGAAAGCTGCTGCTGGTCTTCACCTACCCACTGCAGCCTATTCACAGGCACAACAGCACTGGGGATCTGTGCTTCCCCAGAGATGGAGCATCTCAACGTTCTCATTCTCGGCAGATGCATTTTCCGAAAGTGCAAACGTCCGGCCTCTTCTCCCACAAGGAAGGTGCCAGCCCTGAAAGCTGCTGCTGGTCTTCACCTACCCACTGCAGCCTATTCACAGGCACAACAGCACTGGGAATCTGAGCTTTCCCACAGACGGAACATCTCTTCATGCCCGTTCTCGATAAAGCCTTTTTCCGAAACGACAAACGTCCGGCTCCTTCTCCCACAAGGAAGGGGCCAGCCCTGAAAGCTGTTGCTGCTCTTCACCTACCCACTGCAGCCTATTCGCAGGCACAACAGCACTGGGGATCTGAGATTTCCCACAGACGGAACATCTCATCGTGCCCGTTCTCGGCAGAGCCTTTTTCCGAAACGTGAAACGTCCGGCTCCTTCTCCCACAAGGAAGGGGCCAGCCCTGAAAGCTGCTGCTGGTCTTCACCTACCCACTGCAGCCTATTCACAGGCACAACAGCACTGGGGATCTGTGCTTCCCCAGAGATGGAGCATCTCAACGTTCTCATTCTCGGCAGATGCATTTTCCGAAAGTGCAAACGTCCGGCCTCTTCTCCCACAAGGAAGGGGCCAGCCCTGAAAGCTGCTGCTGGTCTTCACCTACCCACTGCAGCCTATTCACAGGCACAACAGCACTGGGGATCTGTGCTTCCCCAGAGATGGAGCATCTCAACGTTCTCATTCTCGGCAGATGCATTTTCCGAAAGTGCAAACGTCCGGCCTCTTCTCCACAAGGAAGGTGCCAGCCCTGAAAGCTGCTGCTGCTCTTCACCTACCCACTGCAGCCTATTCACAGGCACAACAGCACTGGGGATCTGTGCTTCCCCAGAGATGGAGCATCGCAACGTTCTCATTCTCGGCAGATGCATTTTCCGAAAGTGCAAACGTCCGGCCTCTTCTCCCACAAGGAAGGTGCCAGCCCTGAAAGCTGCTGCTGGTCTTCACCTACCCACTGCAGCCTATTCACAGGCACAACAGCACTGGGGATCTGTGCTTCCCCAGAGATGGAGCATCGCAACGTTCTCATTCTCGGCAGATGCATTTTTCCGAAAGTGCAAACGTCCGGCCTCTTCTCCCACAAGGAAGGTGCCAGCCCTGAAAGCTGCTGCTGGTCTTCACCTACCCACTGCAGCCTATTCACAGGCACAACAGCACTGGGGATCTGTGCTTCCCCAGAGATGGAGCATCGCAACGTTCTCATTCTCGGCAGATGCATTTTCCGAAAGTGCAAACGTCCGGCCTCTTCTCCCACAAGGAAGGTGCCAGCCCTGAAAGCTGCTGCTGGTCTTCACCTACCCACTGCAGCCTATTCACAGGCACAACAGCACTGGGGATCTGTGCTTCCCCAGAGATGGAGCATCGCAACGTTCTCATTCTCGGCAGATGCATTTTCCGAAAGTGCAAACGTCCGGCCTCTTCTCCCACAAGGAAGGTGCCAGCCCTGAAAGCTGCTGCTGGTCTTCACCTACCCACTGCAGCCTATTCACAGGCACAACAGCACTGGGGATCTGTGCTTCCCCAGAGATGGAGCATCGCAACGTTCTCATTCTCGGCAGATGCATTTTCCGAAAGTGCAAACGTCCGGCCTCTTCTCCCACAAGGAAGGTGCCAGCCCTGAAAGCTGCTGCTGGTCTTCACCTACCCACTGCAGCCTATTCACAGGCACAACAGCACTGGGGATCTGTGCTTCCCCAGAGATGGAGCATCGCAACGTTCTCATTCTCGGCAGATGCATTTTCCGAAAGTGCAAACGTCCGGCCTCTTCTCCCACAAGGAAGGTGCCAGCCCTGAAAGCTGCTGCTGGTCTTCACCTACCCACTGCAGCCTATTCACAGGCACAACAGCACTGGGGATCTGTGCTTCCCCAGAGATGGAGCATCGCAACGTTCTCATTCTCGGCAGATGCATTTTCCGAAAGTGCAAACGTCCGGCCTCTTCTCCCACAAGGAAGGGGCCAGCCCTGAAAGCTGCTGCTGGTCTTCACCTACCCACTGCAGCCTATTCACAGGCACAACAGCACTGGGGATCTGTGCTTCCCCAGAGATGGAGCATCGCAACGTTCTCATTCTCGGCAGATGCATTTTCCGAAAGTGCAAACGTCCGGCCTCTTCTCCCACAAGGAAGGTGCCAGCCCTGAAAGCTGCTGCTGGTCTTCACCTACCCACTGCAGCCTATTCACAGGCACAACAGCACTGGGGATCTGTGCTTCCCCAGAGATGGAGCATCGCAACGTTCTCATTCTCGGCAGATGCATTTTCCGAAAGTGCAAACGTCCGGCCTCTTCTCCCACAAGGAAGGGGCCAGCCCTGAAAGCTGCTGCTGGTCTTCACCTACCCACTGCAGCCTATTCACAGGCACAACAGCACTGGGGATCTGTGCTTCCCCAGAGATGGAGCATCGCAACGTTCTCATTCTCGGCAGATGCATTTTTCCGAAAGTGCAAACGTCCGGCCTCTTCTCCCACAAGGAAGGTGCCAGCCCTGAAAGCTGCTGCTGGTCTTCACCTACCCACTGCAGCCTATTCACAGGCACAACAGCACTGGGGATCTGTGCTTCCCCAGAGATGGAGCATCGCAACGTTCTCATTCTCGGCAGATGCATTTTCCGAAAGTGCAAACGTCCGGCCTCTTCTCCCACAAGGAAGGTGCCAGCCCTGAAAGCTGCTGCTGGTCTTCACCTACCCACTGCAGCCTATTCACAGGCACAACAGCACTGGGGATCTGTGCTTCCCCAGAGATGGAGCATCGCAACGTTCTCATTCTCGGCAGATGCATTTTCCGAAAGTGCAAACGTCCGGCCTCTTCTCCCACAAGGAAGGGGCCAGCCCTGAAAGCTGCTGCTGGTCTTCACCTACCCACTGCAGCCTATTCACAGGCACAACAGCACTGGGGATCTGTGCTTCCCCAGAGATGGAGCATCGCAACGTTCTCATTCTCGGCAGATGCATTTTCCGAAAGTGCAAACGTCCGGCCTCTTCTCCCACAAGGAAGGTGCCAGCCCTGAAAGCTGCTGCTGGTCTTCACCTACCCACTGCAGCCTATTCACAGGCACAACAGCACTGGGGATCTGTGCTTCCCCAGAGATGGAGCATCGCAACGTTCTCATTCTCGGCAGATGCATTTTCCGAAAGTGCAAACGTCCGGCCTCTTCTCCCACAAGGAAGGGGCCAGCCCTGAAAGCTGCTGCTGGTCTTCACCTACCCACTGCAGCCTATTCACAGGCACAACAGCACTGGGGATCTGTGCTTCCCCAGAGATGGAGCATCGCAACGTTCTCATTCTCGGCAGATGCATTTTCCGAAAGTGCAAACGTCCGGCCTCTTCTCCCACAAGGAAGGGGCCAGCCCTGAAAGCTGCTGCTGGTCTTCACCTACCCACTGCAGCCTATTCACAGGCACAACAGCACTGGGGATCTGTGCTTCCCCAGAGATGGAGCATCGCAACGTTCTCATTCTCGGCAGATGCATTTTCCGAAAGTGCAAACGTCCGGCCTCTTCTCCCACAAGGAAGGGGCCAGCCCTGAAAGCTGCTGCTGGTCTTCACCTACCCACTGCAGCCTATTCACAGGCACAACAGCACTGGGGATCTGTGCTTCCCCAGAGATGGAGCATCGCAACGTTCTCATTCTCGGCAGATGCATTTTTCCGAAAGTGCAAACGTCCGGCCTCTTCTCCCACAAGGAAGGGGCCAGCCCTGAAAGCTGCTGCTGGTCTTCACCTACCCACTGCAGCCTATTCACAGGCACAACAGCACTGGGGATCTGTGCTTCCCCAGAGATGGAGCATCGCAACGTTCTCATTCTCGGCAGATGCATTTTCCGAAAGTGCAAACGTCCGGCCTCTTCTCCCACAAGGAAGGTGCCAGCCCTGAAAGCTGCTGCTGGTCTTCACCTACCCACTGCAGCCTATTCACAGGCACAACAGCACTGGGGATCTGTGCTTCCCCAGAGATGGAGCATCGCAACGTTCTCATTCTCGGCAGATGCATTTTCCGAAAGTGCAAACGTCCGGCCTCTTCTCCCACAAGGAAGGTGCCAGCCCTGAAAGCTGCTGCTGGTCTTCACCTACCCACTGCAGCCTATTCACAGGCACAACAGCACTGGGGATCTGTGCTTCCCCAGAGATGGAGCATCGCAACGTTCTCATTCTCGGCAGATGCATTTTCCGAAAGTGCAAACGTCCGGCCTCTTCTCCCACAAGGAAGGGGCCAGCCCTGAAAGCTGCTGCTGGTCTTCACCTACCCACTGCAGCCTATTCACAGGCACAACAGCACTGGGGATCTGTGCTTCCCCAGAGATGGAGCATCGCAACGTTCTCATTCTCGGCAGATGCATTTTCCGAAAGTGCAAACGTCCGGCCTCTTCTCCCACAAGGAAGGGGCCAGCCCTGAAAGCTGCTGCTGGTCTTCACCTACCCACTGCAGCCTATTCACAGGCACAACAGCACTGGGGATCTGTGCTTCCCCAGAGATGGAGCATCGCAACGTTCTCATTCTCGGCAGATGCATTTTTCCGAAAGTGCAAACGTCCGGCCTCTTCTCCCACAAGGAAGGGGCCAGCCCTGAAAGCTGCTGCTGGTCTTCACCTACCCACTGCAGCCTATTCACAGGCACAACAGCACTGGGGATCTGTGCTTTCCCCAGAGATGGAGCATCGCAACGTTCTCATTCTCGGCAGATGCATTTTCCGAAAGTGCAAACGTCCGGCCTCTTCTCCCACAAGGAAGGGGCCAGCCCTGAAAGCTGCTGCTGGTCTTCACCTACCCACTGCAGCCTATTCACAGGCACAACAGCACTGGGGATCTGTGCTTCCCCAGAGATGGAGCATCGCAACGTTCTCATTCTCGGCAGATGCATTTTCCGAAAGTGCAAACGTCCGGCCTCTTCTCCCACAAGGAAGGTGCCAGCCCTGAAAGCTGCTGCTGGTCTTCACCTACCCACTGCAGCCTATTCACAGGCACAACAGCACTGGGGATCTGTGCTTCCCCAGAGATGGAGCATCGCAACGTTCTCATTCTCGGCAGATGCATTTTCCGAAAGTGCAAACGTCCGGCCTCTTCTCCCACAAGGAAGGTGCCAGCCCTGAAAGCTGCTGCTGGTCTTCACCTACCCACTGCAGCCTATTCACAGGCACAACAGCACTGGGGATCTGTGCTTCCCCAGAGATGGAGCATCGCAACGTTCTCATTCTCGGCAGATGCATTTTCCGAAAGTGCAAACGTCCGGCCTCTTCTCCCACAAGGAAGGTGCCAGCCCTGAAAGCTGCTGCTGGTCTTCACCTACCCACTGCAGCCTATTCACAGGCACAACAGCACTGGGGATCTGTGCTTCCCCAGAGATGGAGCATCGCAACGTTCTCATTCTCGGCAGATGCATTTTCCGAAAGTGCAAACGTCCGGCCTCTTCTCCCACAAGGAAGGTGCCAGCCCTGAAAGCTGCTGCTGGTCTTCACCTACCCACTGCAGCCTATTCACAGGCACAACAGCACTGGGGATCTGTGCTTCCCCAGAGATGGAGCATCGCAACGTTCTCATTCTCGGCAGATGCATTTTCCGAAAGTGCAAACGTCCGGCCTCTTCTCCCACAAGGAAGGGGCCAGCCCTGAAAGCTGCTGCTGGTCTTCACCTACCCACTGCAGCCTATTCACAGGCACAACAGCACTGGGGATCTGTGCTTCCCCAGAGATGGAGCATCGCAACGTTCTCATTCTCGGCAGATGCATTTTCCGAAAGTGCAAACGTCCGGCCTCTTCTCCCACAAGGAAGGGGCCAGCCCTGAAAGCTGCTGCTGGTCTTCACCTACCCACTGCAGCCTATTCACAGGCACAACAGCACTGGGGATCTGTGCTTCCCCAGAGATGGAGCATCTCAACGTTCTCATTCTCGGCAGATGCATTTTCCGAAAGTGCAAACGTCCGGCCTCTTCTCCCACAAGGAAGGTGCCAGCCCTGAAAGCTGCTGCTGGTCTTCACCTACCCACTGCAGCCTATTCACAGGCACAACAGCACTGGGGATCTGTGCTTCCCCAGAGATGGAGCATCGCAACGTTCTCATTCTCGGCAGAATGCATTTTCCGAAAGTGCAAACGTCCGGCCTCTTCTCCCACAAGGAAGGGTGCCAGCCCTGAAAGCTGCTGCTGGTCTTCACCTACCCACTGCAGCCTATTCACAGGCACAACAGCACTGGGGATCTGTGCTTCCCCAGAGATGGAGCATCGCAACGTTCTCATTCTCGGCAGATGCATTTTCCGAAAGTGCAAACGTCCGGCCTCTTCTCCCACAAGGAAGGGGCCAGCCCTGAAAGCTGCTGCTGGTCTTCACCTACCCACTGCAGCCTATTCACAGGCACAACAGCACTGGGGATCTGTGCTTCCCCAGAGATGGAGCATCGCAACGTTCTCATTCTCGGCAGATGCATTTTCCGAAAGTGCAAACGTCCGGCCTCTTCTCCCACAAGGAAGGTGCCAGCCCTGAAAGCTGCTGCTGGTCTTCACCTACCCACTGCAGCCTATTCACAGGCACAACAGCACTGGGGATCTGTGCTTCCCCAGAGATGGAGCATCGCAACGTTCTCATTCTCGGCAGATGCATTTTCCGAAAGTGCAAACGTCCGGCCTCTTCTCCCACAAGGAAGGGGCCAGCCCTGAAAGCTGCTGCTGGTCTTCACCTACCCACTGCAGCCTATTCACAGGCACAACAGCACTGGGGATCTGTGCTTCCCCAGAGATGGAGCATCGCAACGTTCTCATTCTCGGCAGATGCATTTTTCCGAAAGTGCAAACGTCCGGCCTCTTCTCCCACAAGGAAGGGGCCAGCCCTGAAAGCTGCTGCTGGTCTTCACCTACCCACTGCAGCCTATTCACAGGCACAACAGCACTGGGGATCTGTGCTTCCCCAGAGATGGAGCATCGCAACGTTCTCATTCTCGGCAGATGCATTTTCCGAAAGTGCAAACGTCCGGCCTCTTCTCCCACAAGGAAGGTGCCAGCCCTGAAAGCTGCTGCTGGTCTTCACCTACCCACTGCAGCCTATTCACAGGCACAACAGCACTGGGGATCTGTGCTTCCCCAGAGATGGAGCATCTCAACGTTCTCATTCTCGGCAGATGCATTTTCCGAAAGTGCAAACGTCCGGCCTCTTCTCCCACAAGGAAGGGGCCAGCCCTGAAAGCTGCTGCTGGTCTTCACCTACCCACTGCAGCCTATTCACAGGCACAACAGCACTGGGGATCTGTGCTTCCCCAGAGATGGAGCATCGCAACGTTCTCATTCTCGGCAGATGCATTTTCCGAAAGTGCAAACGTCCGGCCTCTTCTCCCACAAGGAAGGTGCCAGCCCTGAAAGCTGCTGCTGGTCTTCACCTACCCACTGCAGCCTATTCACAGGCACAACAGCACTGGGGATCTGTGCTTCCCCAGAGATGGAGCATCGCAACGTTCTCATTCTCGGCAGATGCATTTTCCGAAAGTGCAAACGTCCGGCCTCTTCTCCCACAAGGAAGGGGCCAGCCCTGAAAGCTGCTGCTGGTCTTCACCTACCCACTGCAGCCTATTCACAGGCACAACAGCACTGGGGATCTGTGCTTCCCCAGAGATGGAGCATCGCAACGTTCTCATTCTCGGCAGATGCATTTTTCCGAAAGTGCAAACGTCCGGCCTCTTCTCCCACAAGGAAGGGGCCAGCCCTGAAAGCTGCTGCTGGTCTTCACCTACCCACTGCAGCCTATTCACAGGCACAACAGCACTGGGGATCTGTGCTTCCCCAGAGATGGAGCATCGCAACGTTCTCATTCTCGGCAGATGCATTTTTCCGAAAGTGCAAACGTCCGGCCTCTTCTCCCACAAGGAAGGGGCCAGCCCTGAAAGCTGCTGCTGGTCTTCACCTACCCACTGCAGCCTATTCACAGGCACAACAGCACTGGGGATCTGTGCTTCCCCAGAGATGGAGCATCGCAACGTTCTCATTCTCGGCAGATGCATTTTCCGAAAGTGCAAACGTCCGGCCTCTTCTCCCACAAGGAAGGGGCCAGCCCTGAAAGCTGCTGCTGGTCTTCACCTACCCACTGCAGCCTATTCACAGGCACAACAGCACTGGGGATCTGTGCTTCCCCAGAGATGGAGCATCGCAACGTTCTCATTCTCGGCAGATGCATTTTCCGAAAGTGCAAACGTCCGGCCTCTTCTCCCACAAGGAAGGTGCCAGCCCTGAAAGCTGCTGCTGGTCTTCACCTACCCACTGCAGCCTATTCACAGGCACAACAGCACTGGGGATCTGTGCTTCCCCAGAGATGGAGCATCGCAACGTTCTCATTCTCGGCAGATGCATTTTCCGAAAGTGCAAACGTCCGGCCTCTTCTCCCACAAGGAAGGTGCCAGCCCTGAAAGCTGCTGCTGGTCTTCACCTACCCACTGCAGCCTATTCACAGGCACAACAGCACTGGGGATCTGTGCTTCCCCAGAGATGGAGCATCGCAACGTTCTCATTCTCGGCAGATGCATTTTCCGAAAGTGCAAACGTCCGGCCTCTTCTCCCACAAGGAAGGTGCCAGCCCTGAAAGCTGCTGCTGGTCTTCACCTACCCACTGCAGCCTATTCACAGGCACAACAGCACTGGGGATCTGTGCTTCCCCAGAGATGGAGCATCGCAACGTTCTCATTCTCGGCAGATGCATTTTCCGAAAGTGCAAACGTCCGGCCTCTTCTCCCACAAGGAAGGTGCCAGCCCTGAAAGCTGCTGCTGGTCTTCACCTACCCACTGCAGCCTATTCACAGGCACAACAGCACTGGGGATCTGTGCTTCCCCAGAGATGGAGCATCGCAACGTTCTCATTCTCGGCAGATGCATTTTCCGAAAGTGCAAACGTCCGGCCTCTTCTCCCACAAGGAAGGTGCCAGCCCTGAAAGCTGCTGCTGGTCTTCACCTACCCACTGCAGCCTATTCACAGGCACAACAGCACTGGGGATCTGTGCTTCCCCAGAGATGGAGCATCGCAACGTTCTCATTCTCGGCAGATGCATTTTCCGAAAGTGCAAACGTCCGGCCTCTTCTCCCACAAGGAAGGTGCCAGCCCTGAAAGCTGCTGCTGGTCTTCACCTACCCACTGCAGCCTATTCACAGGCACAACAGCACTGGGGATCTGTGCTTCCCCAGAGATGGAGCATCGCAACGTTCTCATTCTCGGCAGATGCATTTTCCGAAAGTGCAAACGTCCGGCCTCTTCTCCAACAAGGAAGGTGCCAGCCCTGAAAGCTGCTGCTGCTCTTCACCTACCCACTGCAGCCTATTCACAGGCACAACAGCACTGGGGATCTGTGCTTCCCCAGAGATGGAGCATCGCAACGTTCTCATTCTCGGCAGATGCATTTTCCGAAAGTGCAAACGTCCGGCCTCTTCTCCCACAAGGAAGGGGCCAGCCCTGAAAGCTGCTGCTGGTCTTCACCTACCCACTGCAGCCTATTCACAGGCACAACAGCACTGGGGATCTGTGCTTCCCCAGAGATGGAGCATCGCAACGTTCTCATTCTC